>CATKWE010000081.1:0-15736 GCA_949825025.1 Siphlonurus alternatus
TGGTTATTCAGAGTCACCAAGACCACGGAAGGGCGAACCCGACCGATTGGTTTTGATCTAATAAATGCGCTCTGCCCATTTCTGGGCAGAGCTCTGGTTGCATGTATTAGCTCTAGAATTACCACAGTTATCCAAGTAGGATAAGTAGGATCCAAGGAACCATAACTGATTTAATGAGCCATTCGCGGTTTCACCTTAATGTGGCTTGCACTGAGACATGCATGGCTTAATCTTTGAGACAAGCATATGACTACTGGCAGGATCAACCAGGGAGCTGTTGTTCTCTGGTGAAGACCTCGCCCCGAAAGCCTGCTCCGCACACTCTACCAATGCGAGTGGTGTACCCTCGACGGTCAGGGGAGACCGAGTGGTGGCATTGCCCGTTTGGCCGCAGGCCCTCCTAGGAGGGTTCGGCGGACCAGTCACACTGCCTACTCGGTTTTTGTTTTCCCCCGCCGTCGCGGTCGCTGTCTCGCGAGTTGCGGTTAAGCCAAAACGCCCGCTCCGCACACTCTCCCAATGCGAGTGGTGTACCCTCGACGGTCAGGGGGGGGAACCGAGTGGTGGCATTGCCCGTTTGGCCGCAGGCCCTCCTAGGAGGGTTCGGCGGACCAGTCACACTGCCTACTCGGTTCTTTTTTTTCCCCCGCCGTCGCGGTAGCTGTCTCGCGAGTTGCGGTTAAGGCTTCGAGGTTACTACTTCACCGTCAAAATCGGTTGCATCCTCTGGGTTTTTGATAGCCAGAGCGAGATGCGAATGCACGGACCGTTGCCGGCCCGCGCGCTCTTATCTACGCTTAGGTTATTTATGAAAAAGATCATAAAATTGGGTTTTTTGCCCAACCGAGACGCAAGCCGGATCACCAGCGCAATCTCCTCAGACGCAGGCTGCCAGTCTCGGTCGCCGTCGTGGCGTTGGTGATGTTCCGCGGCATGTGGAAGAGCAACGATAGGTCTGTTTCGTCGGGCACCCGTACTGACACAAGGGCCACAAGTGACCACAGGGAATTTCGGGCATACCCTCGGTAATAGGAGTCTATCTTGTAAACCATAGCAATCCACGACTTGGAAACCACAACGTCCATCGAGCGTCGGGTGCTGCGGCGCACGCCCCGACTTGCGACGACTCAGATCTGACGACCCAGCCTCATCTCCTCCGTCAACGACCGAGGCAAGCACGAGTTGTTCCGCGGCTTGAAGACGTTAATCAACGATAGAGTTTTCCTTCGGGTACCCGTACTGACACAAGGGCCACAAGTGACCACAGGGAATTTCGGGCATACCTTCCGTACTCTGAACCCTCTACCTTACCCTCTCGGCGCCCATTCAATGGTGGCCGTAGAGACGCATAGATAACGCTTCGACTTGGAACCCGATACTTGCACTCGAGAACGTCGGGTGCATTGGCATTAGCCCGACTTGCGAAGACGAGATTCGAGTTGCTGTTTTTGTCGAGAAAAATTACGCCTTCGCGGTGACCAGCAGGCACCAAGGCTGAACGAGCGAGAAGAGGACCGTCCTGGATCCACAGACAAGGCCGTGGCTAGGCGTCTAGTATAGAGGGCAACCCTGCCAGCTACAGATCCACTACGATTAGATGCGCCCGTTTGGCTGCAGGCCCCTCCGAAGAGGGGTTCGGCAGACCGGACACGCACCCGTAAGTAGGGGGATTCTATCCCGCGTAGGAAAAGAGCCTTTAGGCAGAGGGGAGACAACAATCGGGGGGCAAAAACGCTGCGCCCGTTAGGCTGCAGGCCCCTCCGAAGAGGGGTTCGGCAGTCCAGACACGCAAACCGAATCCCGGGGAGTCCGAAAGGTCCAGTGTCCCAATTCCTCGCGCCTCCTTCGCCGTGTGGCCAGGTGCGTCCTCATTCCCTCTCTTTATTGCGAAGACGAGTCGCTATGCATTTCCTCACCGAAACGAGTGAACGTTCAGGATCGTACGTGCGCTAGACAGCTCGCCCCGACCGTATGAAAATATACGGGTCCCGCCTGGGGAGGCGGTTGCCGCAAAAGGCACGCTTGCGTTCACGCCGCACCCTTCTCCCGGAAGAGAGGGCCGCGATCACGGGCGTCCACGGCAGCTGTGATGATGCCCCCTCGACAGACACCTCCCATAGGAGTGCCGGGGGCCATCGCTGTGGTTAAGGGTATGCGATTGCAACCCGTCGTCTCAAGGCCCCGCAGGACGTCCGACGATCGTTCAAAGGTTTGGCCAAGTGCGCCGGACCCTATTAAGAGCCGAAGGCCAGCAGCCTAAGCCGCCTGTTCCTAGGACTCCATTCGGTAACCCGGCAGCCACCAGCGGCCGCTACTCATTGTTTATAACCGTTCAAAGTTGCGCTAATTCCGCTCGTCCTCCTTGGGCACCCGTGAGGGACGCTCCCGCGGAGGGGCAGAGCACCGCGCGCCCGGTCTAGCCACCTTGTCCTTGTCTGAATTTAAATTTGGTTCGGTTGTTTGCCGTGACAAATGCTGGACACATTTAGCACGTTTCCAGGTGGAGCCGCGTGGAGGCCACCGAACACTCCGCCCTTTTTTTTTTTTTTTTTTTTTTTTTTTTTTTTTTGTTTAATTTTATTTTTTTAAAACAAGATGTTGTATTGTTTTGCTGCATAAAAGAGTGGTCCAGCATTCAAAACATTTCACCTTTTTTACCCCAAATTACAGAATTTATGAAATTATACACATTATATAACGGTAACTTGCGTCAAATAAAAAATAAAATACATGATTGACATTTCTGGTCAGTCCCTGCCTACTTCGCCTCTACCCGAGCACTGCATGGTTGATTCGCTGTAGACAATCTCTGCAAAAAGAACACACATAATTAAAGTTATGTTTGAAAAAATTATATTAATAAACTTACCTGTCTTCCTGAGTCATTTCCTCGTACTCATGAGCTTCCTCAACAGCTGCTGCAGACTTGTTGACTCGGAGACTCCTTTTCAAAAGACCATTATTATTAAATTAATGCTGTGGCTGTTGGCAAGGACCTCCATTTTACTTACCTCCGAGTTGGTACAGATGCTTTCTTCTGCACCTTAGGCCCCTTGTTCAATCCTTTTTGAGGAAGGTGCTTTCCCTTTCCTTTGCGACTTAGTCGCATTTGTTGTGTTCTAAGGCATTAAACATTTGTCAAATCAGATACCCCATCCCAAATAGGTATCGTTGTTTTAACCTACCTTGGCACGTGGCCGAGTCTCATCTTGTATCTGCGGGAGGTAAGCAGACTTTTTTCCGTGACTTGTTCGCCTGTCTCGTTGTATTTTTTGACAGCGTGAGACAGATTCTTATAGAGACGTGTCAACTTGTTAGGGTGGACCTTGTTAATCCCGAGAGCCCTCAAGATGAACAGGGCCTTCTCCTTGTTGGTTTTCTGTGAGTCTGCATATTTGAGCGTCTGTACCGCCATTGCGGTAAACGAGACGCCCATTGAAGCTTGACACATTTCGTCCTTGGTTTTGCCATTGGTTACTTGCAGATATCTAAGGTTACCCTGAGAAGTGGCATCGCACTTTTTCATTAACACTGCCTGCCCCAAAGGTGACATTTCCTGCTGACTGATCAATCGTTGAATGCTGTGGATACTGTAACAAAATTATGAAGTATGAATGGAAACACGAATTAATAATTGAAGTAAGGTGATTCGCAACTTACCTTGATTCTTCGAGAGGTGTCAACATGTTGCTCGTGATGAGCGGTGGCCGTATTGATTTTCCATCAATTCTTCCGGTGCTCACCGCCTCCTGGAGCTTTTCTCGCCCATACACACGAAGGATGACACCCCTCTTGTCTATTATATAATTGAACATTCCGGTCAGAACGTTTGACGCCTTATCGGAATTTGCACCACAGTTGCAGGTATCATAATTCAGGGCGTACTGCAACCACCATGTAGGAGCAACATTTTTGGCGATAAAGAGGCATTCTTCTTCATTGTAACCTGTGGACACATGGTAATTGTAGCAACACCCAAAAAATATAAACAAGACCACATACCTTGGTGAAATACGCAAGGGAACAGCACCATTGCCTCTCCACGTCTTTGCTCCACCAAGACATACTCAATTCCCCTTGCTTTGAGTAATTTGAGCCTGAACCAGAACAATTTGTGGCGCTCAGGAGCAGGGCAAGCAAGTTTCAGATAATTCGTCACCTCCATGTACAACCTAAAACATGAAATAGAACCGTCATTTGTGCTCAATTATTTCAGTCATTCCTGCTGTAATACATACTCTTTAACTTTTGCCTCCTGGCTCTGTGGGATGATGCACCAAACCTTTGTCCCACTAACGACAAGGTTGAAGCTCATGAGGTTATCATCTTCAATGTGACAGTTGAACACCGTCCTCTGAAACCCCAAGTATGTTGAAGGTGAGGTTATACCAGGACGCGTGTCAACTTGAAGATACTCGTGTTCTTTTAGGTGGCACGGCATCGTGTATGGATTTGCAGTCTACAAAAAAAAAACAAGATTAATGAGGACGGTGGTGGTAAGGCAGACAGACATATAAACATTAATTACCTTGAGAATATCAACATTGAAGGCACTGGAAATGGGGCAGCTCAAATCCAGGGCATATTCTGGACGAATGCCTTGCTCCATCGCCCTCTCTTGCCGCTCCCATTTCTGTTCGAGGGTCATACCATTATGAAGCGGTGCCTCATGAACTGGAACATCCAGCTTGGTGATTTGGATTTTCCTTGCATCACCAGCTTGGTACTGGAATGCCAGTCCCTGGTATTTACCCTCCAAAGGCTTGAAGGTTTGTTTGGTAAACTCAAACTTTTCTCTAATACCCCGCTCTTTGACACGACCCAGTGTCAGTTGTTCGTCCTCAAGAAAGACATCATCATCAAATATGAGCTGTTGAAAAATTGTATGCCATTAATGATAAATTGAAAACTTTGGAGACAGTGCTTACCTTAAACCCTGGCTGCTGATTTTGATGAAACTGCTCACAAATGTCCTGGAACAGACTTGTCCCACGATCCTTCCAACGCAATTCACGGAAATTGACCGACATTTTAAAACAGTGTGTGATCCTCTTAACCTGCAGAAAAGAAACATGAATTATATTCACGAATTGGCGTTGTGAGAGATGCAGCTCGTACGAATCCAGCCGATTGAGCAGCACTACCTCCTTTAAAGGGAGGCGTGGTTGCCTTGTGGCAAACGAATTTGCGTTCAAAACCATGGAAGATTTCATTAAAACGTACGTCATCCATTAGGTTAGGTTTGCTCAGAGCAACACTACTGGTCGTGCACGGCGTTTCTACATAAAGCCGTTACGACGCACGTTTTTTCCCTAGAAGATAGCGTTGAAAAAATTCGAACCAAACATTTTAATCAGATGAAACCGGAAAGCGAAACGTAAGGGGGCTTTTAATCAGGGACCGGAAAGCGAAACGTGGAAGGAGATCCAATACAAAAATTAAATCAAGTAAAAATAAATGTGGAAAAAAAAGGCCTTACGCGGACTGGAACACATTCCCGCCTGCATGCAAAGTAGGCGTGCTTACCCCTGCGCCACGCCAGTGCTACGGCGGTTGGAAGGAACTTGGGTTTATTTAAAGAAAAAAAATGGACTCTTTTCAATGTTGTCTCCTAGTAGCGTAATTCTGCGACGAAGTGATATGTGACCCCTAGATGAAAACCTTAAAAAAATTCGAACCAAACATTTTAATCAGATGAAACCGGAAAGCGAAACGTAAGGGGGACTTTTAATCAGGGACCGGAAAGCGAAACGTGGAAGGAGATCCAATACAAAATTTCAATCAAGTAAAAATAAATGTGGAAAAAAATGGCCTTACGCGGACTGGAACACATTCCCGCCTGCATGCAAAGTAGACGTGCTTACCCCTGCGCCACGCCACTGCTACGGCGGTTGGAAGGAACTAAAGTGTATTTAAAGGAAATAATGGACTCTTTTCAACGTTGTCTCCTAGTACCGTAATTCTGCAACGAAGTGATATCTGACCCTTAGAAGATAACGTTGAAAAAATTCGAACCAAACATTTAAATCAGATGAAACCGGAAAGCGAAACGTAAGGGGGGCTTTTAATCAGGGACCGGAAAGCGAAACGTGGAAGGAGATCCAATACAAAAATTCAATCAAGTAAAAGTAAATGTGTAAAAAAAAGGCCTTACGCGGACTGGAACACATTCCCGCCTGCATGCAAAGTAGACGTGCTTACCCCTGCGCCACGCCACTGCTACGGCGGTTGGAAGGAACTTAGGTTTATTTAAAGAAAAAAAATGGACTCTTTTCAACGTTATCTCCTAGTAGCGTAATTCTGCGACGAAGTGATATCTGACCCCTAGAAGATAATGTTGATAAAATTGGAATTAAACATTTTAATCAGATGAAACCGGAAAGCGAAACGTAAGGGGGGCTTTTAATCAGGGACCGGAAAGCGAAACGTGGAAGCAGATCCAATACAAAAATTGAATCAAGTAAAAGTAAATGTGTAAAAAAAAGGCCTTACGCGGACTGGAAAACATTCCCGCCTGCATGCAAAGTAGGCGTGCTTACCCCTGCGCCACGCCACTGCTACGGTGGTTGGAAGAAAGTAAAGTGTATTTAAAGGAAATAATGGACTCTTTTCAACGTTATCTCCTAGTAGCGTAATTCTGCAACGAAGTGATATCTGACCCCTAGAAGATAACGTTGAAAAAATTGGAACCAAACATTTTAATCAGATGAAACCGGAAAGCGAAACGTAAGCGGGGCTTTTAATCAGGGACCGGAAAGCGAAACGTGGAAGGGAATCGAATACAAAAATTCAATCAAGTAAAAATAAATGTGCCAAAAAAAGGCCTTACGCGGACTAAAACACATTCCCGCCTGCATGCAAAGTAGACGTGCTTACCCCTGCGCCACGCCACTGCTACGGCGGTTGGAAGGAACTTGGGTTTATTTAAAGAAAAAAAATGGACTCTTTTCAATGTTGTCTCCTAGTAGCGTAATTCTGCGACGAAGTGATATGTGACCCCTAGATGAAAACCTTAAAAAAATTCGAACCAAACATTTTAATCAGATGAAACCGGAAAGCGAAACGTAAGGGGGACTTTTAATCAGGGACCGGAAAGCGAAACGTGGAAGGAGATCCAATACAAAATTTCAATCAAGTAAAAGTAAATGTGGAAAAAAATGGCCTTACGCGGACTGGAACACATTCCCGCCTGCATGCAAAGTAGACGTGCTTACCCCTGCGCCACGCCACTGCTACGGCGGTTGGAAGGAACTAAAGTGTATTTAAAGGAAATAATGGACTCTTTTCAACGTTATCTCCTAGTAGCGTAATTCTGCAACGAAGTGATATCTGACCCCTAGAAGATAACGTTGAAAAAATTGGAACCAAACATTTTAATCAGATGAAACCGGAAAGCGAAACGTAAGCGGGGCTTTTAATCAGGGACCGGAAAGCGAAACATGGAAGGGAATCCAATACAAAAATTCAATCAAGTAAAAATAAATGTGTAAAAAAAAGGCCTTACGCGGACTGGAACACATTCCCGCCTGCATGCAAAGTAGGCGTGCTTACCCCTGCGCCACGCCACTGCTACGGCGGTTGGAAGGAACTTAGGTTTATTTAAAGGGAAAAATGGACTCTTTTCAACGTTATCTTCTAGAAGCGTAATTCTGCGACGAAGTGATATCTGACCCCTAGAAGATAACGTTTAAAAAATTCGAACCAAACATTTTAATCAGATGAAACCGGAAAGCGAAAAGTAAGAGGGGCTTTTAATCAGGGACCGGAAAGCGAAACGTGGAAGGGAATCCAATACATAAATTCAATCAAGTAAAATTAAATGTGGAAAAAAAAGGCCCTACGCGGACTGGAACACATTCCCGCCTGCATGCAAAGTAGGCGTGCTTACCCCTGCGCCACGCCACTGCTACGGCGGTTGGAATAAACTAAAGTGTATTTAAAGGGAGAAATGGACTCTTTTCAATGTTGTCTCCTAGTAGCGTAATTCTGCGACGAAGTGATATCTGACCCCTAGAAGATAACGTTGAAAAAATTGGAACCAAACATTTTAATCAGATGAAACCGGAAAGCGAAACGTAAGCGGGGCTTTTAATCAGGGACCGGAAAGCGAAACGTGGAAGGAAATCCAATACAAAAATTGAATCAAGATCAATTCAATTGATCTTGATACTGTTGATAAGTGGTGTGGTAATAATCATATGCAATTGAATTATAAGAAATGTAAACATATGACCTTAACCAGGTCTCGCAGTATTCTTCCTGGTACTTTTGTCCTGGGGGAAGTTCATATTGAGCGGGTCAAATTTATAAAGTTGCTTGGTTTGTACATCACATCTGATCTCAAGTGGAATCACCATACCAATATTGTAAGGACAAGGGTTGTAAGGATCTTGGGATTTGTATTTAATAATTTAAAATATTGCAAAACAGGTGTCATTAGAGCTGTTTACATTGGCTTGATCCGTTCCATTATTGTTTATGGTACGCCTGCATGGCATCCTACCACTGTAATGAATATGTTTATACTAGAGAGAATTCAAAATACTGCCACAAAAGTCATGTGCAGTGACAAATCCCTTGATTCAAAAACTCGCCTTAAAAAAATAAGACTTCTATCAATAGTTGATTTGTTAAGAGAAATAGATCTGACATTCCTTAAACGGTGCTTAGATGGTAAATATTGTTTACGTCCCCTTGACACAATCTCTGTTGATGAAAGAGCCGCCAATTATGGCAGAGGTAGCAAACAAGGGTTGTTGTTTATTCCTCCTTTTGCTAGCTCAGAGGCTCATCAAAAATCTTTTTACATTAGGGTGTGTCATGCTTGGAACAATTTACCCCTAGGTATTAGATCTCTTAATGGCTCATTGTTTTTTTCAAAATTAAATGCTTATTTATTGAGTCATTCATTGTAAATAGTTTGTTTATTGACTTTTTGTGTTTTTTACACACCTAATTATAATAATTAGTTACACGCATGTTATCTTATTGTTATGTTTTCCTCGATATTATTATTTTAATGGCTAAAAGGGATACTATTCGCAACCTCGTTGTGATTTGTTCTTTAAAGGACTGTTATAGTGTCACCTGCCAACTGTTATGTATGTAACATGTGGGAAATATAATAAAAGAAAAGAAATAAATAAAAATCAAGTAAAAATAAATGTGGAAAAAAATGGCTTTATGCGGACTGGAACACATTCCCGCCTGCATGCAAAGTAGACGTGCTTACCCCTGCGCCACGCCACTGCTACGGCGGTTGGAAGGAACTTAGGTTTATTTAAAGAAAAAAAATGGACTGTTTTCAACGTTATCTCCTAGTAGCGTAATCCTGCGACGAAGTGATATCTGACCCCTAGAAGATAAGTTTGAAAAAATTCGAACCAAACATTTTAATGAGATGAAACCGGAAAGCGAAACGTAAGCGGGGCTTTTAATCAGGGACCGGAAAGCGAAACATGGAAGGGAATCCAATACAAAAATTCAATCAAGTAAAAATAAATGTGCCAAAAAAAGGCCTTACGCGGACTGGAACACATTCCCGCCTGCATGCAAAGAAGACGTGCTTACCCCTGCGCCACGCCACTGCTACGGCGGTTGGAAGGAACTAAAGTGTATTTAAAGGAAATAATGGACTCTTTTGAACGTTGTCTCCTAGTAGCGTAATTCAATGAAGTGTATGTGTCCAGCCGTGGCCACGTTAACGATTGTCGCGCCGTCCCGACATTGCTGCACAACACAGAAGGCATGCTGACGCTGCCGATTGACCGAAGATTTGCTGCAAAATGGCTACCTTCCACCCCTTCATTACCTCATCTTTGTCCATGTGTCGATCCGTGGCCCCGTGAGCGCTCGTCCCACCGTCCCGTGGTTCGCCTCACAAGGCACACGGCATACTGACACCCACGATTGGTGGAAACATTGCAAGAAAAATGGCTACCTCTGTCCCCGTCATTAATCACCATCTTAGTCCGTCTGTCCGGATGTTGCTTTATGAACGTTCGTCCCGCAGTCCCGTCGTCGCAGCACAAGACAGACAGCATACTGACGCCGTTGATTGGGCGAAGCTTTGCAACAAAAATGGCTACCTCCGTTCGCGTCCGTGACCGCCAACTTCTTCCACTTGTCCTGCCGTGGCTCTTCCAATGGAAGTCGCACTGTCCCGTCTTCGTCGCACAAGGCAGAAGGAGAAGCAACGAAGACGATTTTCCGAAGGACTCGTGCAAAAAGGGTACCTTTGTCCCCGTCTGCGACCGACACCCTCGTCCATGTGTATGTGGGCGTTGCTTTACGAGAATACCTGTCTACCGACACACGTCAAGTTGGCAAGCCATGAGAGAAAGTGACATATGTCATGTGATTTTAGTTTTGCGTTGTTTCTTACTACTTGTATCGTCAGCACCCAAAGTTATGGTATTGTAAAAGAAATTTAAATTGCAGGTGGTGATTAAACGTCATAGAAGGTGACATTATTCGCGTGACATTATGTTTATCATTGTAAACGAGATACTAATGATTTTTACTTGATTTTTCATATTGTCGAGACATGAGTCATTAACCATGAAAACAATAATGTATTACTGTATAAAAGTTGCCATGTATGGAATAGAAAAGAAAAAAAGAAGTTTGAGCCTACACAGCAATGCAGGTAGCGTGCCGTGACATGCAGTTAACATGAGGACTGTCAGCAAGTAGAGACACAAAACGACACGTACGTAACACACGACGGCCACCATTTCCAACGAGACGCAACCACGAGGGGTTAAGACTACATGTTATTACTTTGGGAATAAAAAAAAATACATCCTAACTCGAGGGAGTTACCGACGGCCCGCGACAGAGCACCTATCGGTGATGAACGCGGACGGCCTGGGAATGGCACGTTCCTCCTAGCAATGCCGTACCCCGAAGGAGGCTCCCACCCTTTAGTCTAAGCTAACCTGACTACCTGCCTGGCTACCCCACGACCCGTGGTACGCTCGAACCATGTTCCTGAACCTGGCCGAGGCGCACACCCCCGTACCCCCAAAAGGCCCCCCTCCCGGCGACGTTGCTCGAGGGGCCTGCTCCTCGGACAACCCGCCACGAAATGAGGCACCGGCCTCGCCGCGTAGTGCAGCTTACTCGACGACCCCGGGGACCTCTCCACTAACCCAGGTGCTAAGTAACACAAACACAGAGACCGTCGTCACCTCACAGCAGAGACGAGAGCGGCTGACAATCTGTAACAAGAGAAGAGCACGCGCGTTAAGAAGCCAACAACTTACCACCGATGTGAACACCTCGAATGCTGCAGCCAGAATGAGCGCAGCGCTGCTTGTTCTCCTCCTAGTCGATCCACGAGACTGGTGGTGGGAGTTGCCAACGTCGCTTTTCAGGAGGGAGAGCGCACTTTCTACAATGCTCGGCAGCACGATATCGCAACGCCGATCCACAAGGTGGCAACGCGGCACGCTATTCCCCTCGCGCGCTCACGGCGCACTCACTCGGACGGCGGCAAAATGCACCTGCATTCACGTGTCAACGTGTGGCCGCGACCCTGCTGAAGCGGTACATCCAAAAACTCGCGAGTGAGTCATTGTTGACAGCATCCACAACTTTGGCCGAAGCAAACTCGTATCGATCAAGTGTCTTAGCAATTAACAATAAATTACAACACTCGGCAGCCGCGTACAATAGAAGCTACGGTGAAATGTGTTGCCGTGACAAGAAAGACAATCGCGGCCCGGAACCGCGGAACACGCTCGTCCAATGTTTGCTAATTAACACGAAGAAGGCTGTGGTCAATGTTTTAACAAGGTGCAAAAAGAATGAAGTTACGATAGAATGCCACACGTTTTGCGGAGGGAAGTGAATATGTAGCATATTTCAAATGTGCGAACCGGCTAAGACGTGTCAGTGCGTGGCCGCATTAGTTTTCGCACACGGTGCGCGGAAATTGACGACCAAATAGCAGGTAACACAGTGTAGCACTTTGACCAAAGCAAACATTGAGAAAACAGTTACGACGGCAGTTAACTGAACCGAACCAGATTGGAGCAGTCGCTGCGTAATGCATGCTGCTGAGGTGTTGTCAACGTGTGGCCGCGACCCTGCTGAAGCGGTACATCCAAAAACTCGCGAGTGAGTCATTGTTGACAGCATCCACAACTTTGGCCGAAGCAAACTCGTATCGATCAAGTGTCTTAGCAATTAACAATAAATTACAACACTCGGCAGCCGCGTACAATAGAAGCTACGGTGAAATGTGTCGTCGTGACAAGAAAGACAATCGCGGCCCGGAACCGCGGAACACGCTCGTCCAATGTTTGCTAATTAACACGAAGAAGGCTCTCGTCAATGTTTTAACAAGGTGCAAAAAGAATGAAGTTACGATAGAAAGCCACACGTTTTGCGGAGGGAAGTGAAAATGTAGCATATTTGAAATGTGCGAACCGACTAAGACGTGTCAGTGCGTGGCCGCATGAGTTTTCGCACACGGTGCGCGGAAATTGACGACCATATAGCAGGTAACACCGTGTAGCACTTTGACCAAAGCAAACATTGAGAAGACAGTTACGACGGCAGTTAACTAAACCAAACCACATTGGACCAGTCGCTGCGTAATGCATGCGGCTGAGGTGTTGTCAAGCTACATGGAAGACAGAACTTTGAACAGAAATGTATGCGAACAATGTGAAACAACAGGTACAAACAGAAGTGTGCATCGTCTCATTGCAACTCTTCAGAAGAATGCTGGAGTTGGCTCCTCGCCCGCCAATCACCAAGTGCCGCAAAACATAGTCGTTTGAACGCGCTTTTCACGATGGAACATGTCAGGCGTGCTAGGTTTTTCAAAATGACGCCGTTGCAGTCGTGTACGGCGGCGTGTCCACCCGTGGCCCTGCGGACGCTACTGTTATTGCCTCGACGTCCCAGCCTTAGAAACAAAGAGGGCGGACGAACACGTTTCGCCACGAAACGCGCAGCAAATGGCTACCTGTGTCCACGAATGCCATCTTCCTTCAACATGTCCGGCCCCGGCCTAGCGATGACTGGTCGCAATTTACCGACGTTCCACGCTTGTCCGAAGTATTCCCACACAGTCGGTACACAAGTCACCGTCATGGGCCACCATCTTTGTCCATGTGTCCGGGTATGGACACACAGCCGGTCGTTGCACTGTCGCGTCTTTGTGGCTAGAGGCAGAGGAAGAGGTGACGGCCATCCTTGGCCGAAATATTGCTACCACCGTCCGAGTTGACGACCGACATGTTGGTCCAAGGGTCCGGCCGTGGCCCCGTGAACGCTCGTTGCGCTGTCTCGTCGGTGCTGCACAAGACACACGAAGAGATGAGACACACCGTTGTCCGAAATATTGAGCAAAATGATCGCCCGTGTCCCCGTCATTGAACACAATGTTCGCCCATTGTCAATGTGTCCGGTCGTGGACGCGCGGACGTTCGTAGGAGCGTCCAGCTACTTGACGCACAAAGCGGAGGGTGGGATTCTGCCCATGATTTTCCGAAATATTCCTACAATTGGTACAAAATGGCGGCTACTTCACGCCATCCACGTGTCCGGTCGTGGACGCGCGGACGTTGGTAGCAGTGGCCCGCTACTCCCCGCACAAGGCAGAGGGAGGGGCTACGGCCACGGTTGAACGAAAGATTCCTAGAAAATGGCAGCTACTTCACGCCGTCCATGTGTCCGGTCGTGGACGCGCGGACGTTGGTAGCAGTGGCCCGCTACTCCCCGCACAAGGCAGAGGGAGGGGCTGCGGCCGTGATTGGCAGAGAGATTCCTACAAAATGACGGCTACTTGACGCCGTCCATGTGTCCGGTCGTGGACGCGCGAACGTTGGTAGCAGCGGCCCGCTACTCCCCGCACAAGGCAGAGGGAGGGGCTATGGCCGCGATTGGACGAGATATTCCTACAAAATGGCGGCTACTTGAGGCCGTCCATGTGTCCGGTCGTGGACGCGCGGACGTTCGTAGCAGCGGCCCGCTACTCTCCGCACAAGGCCGAGTGAGGGGCTACGGCCACGGTTGAACGAAAGATTCCTAGAAAATGGCAGCTACTTCACGCCGTCCATGTGTCCGGTCGTGGACGCGCGGACGTTGGTAGCAGTGTCCCGCTACTCCCCGCACAAGGCAGAGGGAGGGGCTGCGGCCGTGATTGGCAGAGAGATTCCTACAAAATGACGGCTACTTGACGCCGTCCATGTGTCCGGTCGTGGACGCGCGGACGTTGGTAGCAGCGGCCCGCTACTCCCCGCACAAGGCAGAGGGAGGGGCTGCGGCCGTGATTGGCAGAGAGATTCCTACAAAATGACGGCTACTTGACGCCGTCCATGTGTCCGGTCGTGGACGCGCGGACGTTGGTAGCAGCGGCCCGCTACTCCCCGCACAAGGCAGAGGGAGGGGCTACGGCCGTGATTGGACGAGATATTCCTACAAAATGGCGGCTACTTGACGCCGTCCATGTGTCCGGTCGTGGACGCGCGGACGTTGGTAGCAGTGGCCCGCTACTCCCCGAACAAGGCAGAGGGAGGGGCTGCGGCCGTGATTGGCAGAGAGATTCCTACAAAATGACGGCTACTTGACGCCGTCCATGTGTCCGGTCGTGGACGCGCGGACGTTCGTAGCAGTGGCCCGCTACTCCCCGCACAAGGCAGAGGGAGGGGCTACGGCCGTGATTGGCAGAGAGATTCCTACAAAATGGCGGCTACTTGACGCCGTCCATGTGTCCGGTCGTGGACGCGCGGACGTTGGTAGCAGTGGCCCGCTACTCCCCGCACAAGGCAGAGGGAGGGGCTACAACCGTGATTGGCAGAGAGGTTCCTACAAAATGGCGGCTACTTGAGGCCGTCCATGTGTCCGGTCGTGGACGCGCGGACGTTCGTAGCAGCGTCCCGCTACTCACCCCACAAGGCAGAGGGAGGGGTTACGGCCGTGATTGGCCGAAAGATTGCTACAAAATGGCGGCTACTTGAGGCCGTCCATGTGTCGGGTCGTGGACGCGCGGACGTTCGTAGCACCGGCCCGGTACTCTCCGCACAAGGCAGAGGGAGGGGCTACAGTCGCGATTGGCCGAAAGATTCCTACAAAATGGCGGCTTCTTCACGCCGTCCATGTGTCAAGTGATGGACACGTGGACATTCGTAGCAGCGGCCCGCTACTCCCCGCACAAGGCAGAGGAGTGGGCTACGGCCGTGATTAACCTAACGATTCCTACAAAATGACCCCCTCTATGCCCGCCTTGCGACCGCCATCTTCCTTCCACGTGTGAGACCTGCACTTGTGTCCGTCATTTCATAACTTGTACGTTCTTCATCCCACCCTCGCCACCACTTCGGTATGTTGAGAGTCACATTGTTTTCACAGTCTTGAAAGCACTCTCACCCTTGGACTCTTATCCTTGTAATGGATGTATGTCGAGTACATTGTTGGAAGCGTTGCCAACACTTGTGTGCGCTCACCCCTGTAGCAACAACATTGCAATATAGTTGGCTCGCCAGAATTTATGTGTGCTGCCCTCTCACATTGTTACAGTCGTGCCTTCACACGTCCTGGCTGCAGAACGTTGTTGTCGTGACCCATGTCATGTCAATTCATGGGCGTTTGCTATGTATTTATATATCAAGAATGCGCTTTCAGGGTCTCACACTTGCCATTACACGTATCCGTGAACGCTCGAGCTATATGTGTCATTACCGTATCCACCAATTGTTGTTGCAGAGTGTTTCATGGTCCC
>CATKWE010000082.1:0-15249 GCA_949825025.1 Siphlonurus alternatus
GCGCGCGACTTGACGGACCAAGGCGTGTCTCCCTTTGACTACAAGGCTCTGAGAACGCAAGCGCAGGCCCCTTGGATGGTCAACAACGGCTATGACGGCGCCATGGCCGAGGCCGCCATTGCCAGCGGATCGGCGGACTTAGTGGCATTTGGTAAGGCGTTCATTGCCAATCCTGACTTGGGCGCGCGCCTGCGGCCGGGGCACCCTTGAATGATCTGAACCTTAAGACGCTGTATGGCGGCGGGCCGCAGGGCTATACCGACTATTCGGTTCTAGGGGGGTGACTGGCGTGAAGCTTGCTCAGTTAGCCCGCTCGGCGGCCACTGAGGAAACCTCTATCGACTTCATCGGTGGCTTTGTCGAGCATGACCCTCTTTCGTGAATTACGTCGCGTGCGCTCTGTGCGCTCGCGGCGCAAAACATAGAGATCCGTGCAGAGCCAGAAGCTTTGCGCACTTGATGGGATGCACCTCATCCCTCCACCTATTGAGGAGTTTGTCCGAATGAAACAGGTTCGTTTGACGTTGGTTGCCAGTGCCGTCTCCGCTGCCTTGACGCTGTTTGCAGCATCAGCCCAAGCCAATCAGGCTGTGGCCGCTAACTCGGCTGAAGCAGCACCTAATCTGTGGTTTGTGGAGTTTGCGGGTGCCCCCGTGGCCGACGGGCGTGCGGCAGCAGCCGTAAAGGCTGATGAAGCAGAGTTCTTGCGCGAAGCCTCCAATCTGCAAATCAAGTTCAAGAAGCGCAACACCTTCACCAACCTCTTCAACGGTGTCTCGATCGAGGCTTCGCCTGCAGAGCGCGCCAAGATTGCCAAGATGGCCTCGGTCAAGGCCATGTACCCGGTGATGGTCATCAATGCGCCCAAGGTCGAGCAGGCCGATGGCGGTACTGTGCCTGACATGGGCACCGCGCTGGGCATGACAGGCGCTGACATCGCCCAAAACAGCCTTGGCCTGTCTGGCGCCGGCATCAAGGTGGGCGTGATCGACACGGGTATCGACCTGGATCACCCGGCCTTTGGCGGCGGCGGCGTGCCAGGCGGCACACCTTTGCAGGCCACCCGCGCGTGAAGTACGGCTACGACTTTGTGGGCGATGCCTTCAATGCTGACCCTGCCAGCCCAGCCTACAACCCCGTGGCGACGCCTGACGCCAACCCTGACGACTGCGGCGGCCATGGCACGCACGTGGCCGGCATCATTGGTGGCAACAACGCGACCGATGGCTTCAAGGGTGTGGCCCCCAGCGTGACCTTTGGTGCCCTACCGCGTCTTTGGCTGCGCAGGCTCCACCACCTCCGACATCATCTTGGCCGCGATGGAGCGCGCCAAGGCAGACGGCATGCAGGTCGTCAACCAAAGCTTGGGTGCTTCTTTTCAGTGGCCCCAGTACCCCACAGCTCAAGCGGCTGACCGCTTGGTGCGTGACGGCATCGTTATGGTCGCTTCCATCGGCAACAGCGGCACTTCCGGCCTCTATGCCGCAGGTGCACCGGGCGTGGGCAAAGACGTGATCGGCGTAGCTTCGTACGACAACGTCGGCATCAAGCTCAAGACATTCACGGTCTCGGGTGCCCCCTTGACTGCAGGCTATCAAGACGCGACCGCGGCCCCGACTGCGCCGACCTCGGGCACCTTCCCGATGGCGCGTACCGGCACCACGACGTCGACCACCGATGCTTGCAATGTGGCGCCACCGGCTGCAGGCAGCTTGACGGGCCAAGTCGCCTTGGTTCGCCGTGGCGGCTGCACCTTCCTTGAGAAGGCGCTGAATGTCCAGAACGCCGGTGCGGCAGGCTTGGTGATCTACAACAACGTGCTTGGTCACTTCGGCGGCACGGTCGCTGGCGGTGCGCCGATCACCATCCCGGTGGTCACCGTGTCTGACAGCCTGGCGTGAGATGAACAACCGCATTGCTGCGGGTGCGACCAGCATGACCTGGACGCCGAATTCCGGCTCCTTCCCCAACGTCACGGGCAACCTGATCTCCAGCTTCAGCTCTTGGGGCTTGGCGGCTGACCTGAGCCTCAAACCCGATATCGGTGCTCCTGGCGGTCTGATTGTTTCCAGCTATCCGCTGGAGTTGGGTGGCTATGCCAACCTGTCCGGCACCTCCATGTCCTCGCCGCACACGGCAGGTGGTGTGGCGCTGCTTTTGGAAGCTCGCCCCACCCTGAAGGCCAGCCAAGTGCGTGACCGTCTTCAAAACGCTGCCGATCCCAAGGTCTGGAGCGGCAACCCTGGCACCGGCTTCCTGGATGCCACCCATCGCCAAGGTGCGGGCATGCTGGACATCGTCCAGGCTGTCCAAAACAAGGCCCTGGTGACACCGGGCAAGCTGGCGCTGGGCGAAAGCCAGGCTGGTCCGCAGACCCGTACCTTGACCATCAAGAACACCAGCGGAGCAGCCGTCACTTACAACCTGACCCATGCGGGTGCTCTGGCCTCGGGTCCGAACACCTTCACGGTGGGCATGTTCAACACACCTGCGACGGTGGCCTTCAGCGCTGCCACAGTGACGGTACCGGCCCGCGGTTCGGCTACGGTAGGCGTGACGGTGACAGCACCGGCCGGTCTAGCCGACAAGGGCATTTACGGTGGTTATGTGGTGCTGACCGACCAAGCTGAAGGTGGCCAGACCATGCGCGTGCCCTATACCGGCTTCAAGGGCGACTATCAGGCCATCCAGGTCCTGACTCCGACGGCCAACGGCTTCCCCTGGTTGGCGCAATTGGTGGGCACCAGCTACCAGAACCGTCCCACAGGTGGCACCTACTCCTTGACTGGGTCGGACGTGCCTTATCTGCTGATGCACTTTGACCACCATGCTCGTGCTGTGCGAGTGACGGTCAAGGAGACAGCGACTGGTAAGAACTGGTACACCGCCATCTCTGATGACTACCTGCCGCGCAACGCCACGTCGACGGGCTTCTTTGCCTTCAACTGGAATGGCACGACCACCAAGAAGAACGGCACCGTGTTGACTGTGCCAGATGGCACCTACACCCTGGATGTGTCGGTCCTGAAGGCCTTGGGCGACTCGACCAATGAAGCTCATTGGGAGAAGTGGGCTTCGCCGACGGTTACCATTCTGCGCACACCGACCAACTGAGGTCGAACGTGCCGCCGATCATCCAGGCCTGGGCCGGGTGATCGGAGTGGGGTCACCCACTCAACGAGCTTGAACCCCCGTGCAGCCTTCTGGCCTCACGGGGGTTTTTCATCGGGCGCGGCTTCTGAAAGCGTCCCAGCAGGCTGAGGTGCCGCTCACCCGGCTCCAGCGTAAAGGCCTCTCCGGCGCTCGCGCTGCCGGGCACCAGCACCGCCAAATAGGTGCCGCAGTAGCCGGACTCCGTCATCAGCTTGGCGGCTTTGTTGAAGCCCATCGCGGCATTGAACTTGAAGCAGGGCATGCGTGGCTCTGACACCACCAGCACGCCGCCGTCGGCAAAGCAGAGCTGGTCACCAATCCACAGCTCGCGCTCGGTCAGGCCTTGCAGCGTCAGGTTTTCGCCCACCATGCCGGGCGGCACGTCTTGGTCCCATGTACCCGCACGGGCCTGGGCACGCACAGTGCGCCAGAACGCCAGATGCTCGCTCGGATAGGCGTAGATCGCCTTGGACAAGCCACCATGGACCGACAAATCGGCCTGCTCGTCCCCGCTCAACCCCATGGGGCCGTAGGCGACTGGGCCACTTTGTGGCTGTTTGCCGATGGCGGTAAGGACCTCACGGCCGTTGATCTGCACCGGCACGGCCCGGCCCACATTGACGCTGAGAACTTTCATGCCCGCCATTGTGCAGCCCTGCAGCCCCTGGGGTGGGCTGCAGGGCTGCCTCAAGCGAGCAAGGTGGTCAGGCTGGAATGCGTAGCAGCTGGCCGGGGTAGATTTTGTCCGGGTGGCTCAGCATGGGGCGATTGGCCTCGAAGATCTTGGGGTACTCATTGGCATTGCCGTAGTGCTCCTTGGCAATCTTCGAGAGGTTGTCACCCTTGACCACGGTGTACCAACGCGACTCATCGGCAGGCTGGGCCACCGTCATCATGTCGTTGACGCCGGTCACGCCCGTCACATTGCCGCAGCACAGCACGATCTTCTCGCGGGTGGGCTGGTCGGCGGCTTGCCCGCTGACGGTGGCATGGCTGGTAGCGCCGTCAAACTCAATGGCCAAGCCGTCGGCACTCAGGCCTTGGCCGGCCACATACGTGGCAATGGCGTCGGCAGCCCGTGCGTTCAGTTGGGCGACTTTCTGCTGCAGGTCGCCGTCGCTGGGCGCTGCGGCCGCCGCTTGGGCTGTCTTCTCGGCTTCGTCATGCCCAAACAACTTCTCGCCTGCGGCCTTGAAAAAACTAACGATTCCCATGGAGTGATCCCTCATGTCAGTGATGATGAAGGTCGCACCATACAAAACCGCCCTCAGTGCCGGTGACTGGCGGAAGGCCGAGCGGGCATTCTTGGCAAACTTCAATGCGGCTGTGGTGGCACGGTGTCGAGATTGGGGGGGCGACGGAAGTTTGAGCATGTCTGGCAGGCCGTGTGACCTAGCGGCCGAAGCAAAGCTCAATGCTGGAAATATTGCAACCATACGTAACAATCCCTAAACAAAGCCAGAAATCTTTGGACAACGCTCCTCATCAAAGCTGACTGTGCACCTCATGCATGGTCTTAAGCAAAGCAAAACAGTAGATGCACTGGCCAATGAATGGCTGGTTGACTAGGAGCGAGATATGGTTGCAATCGTTGCGGGCAATGGTCTGGGCCTGAACCTGAGCTCAGGGCTGATCTTGGGCAGTGCGGGGGTGCTGGGCTCCTCTGGCTTAGGCCGAGGCAATGACCGGGCTTATGTCAATGCGGCCACTGGCAACCTAGTGGTTCAGTCGCGGGACGACCTGCTGATTGGCCGAGGCCTGGATGTCCAGAGCTTGCGCACCTACAACAGCCAAGGCAAGCTCAACGACGACAACGGTGACAACTGGCTGACCAACTTTGCGCGGCGTATCAGTGGCTTGACCGGTACAGCCAATGCGGCCGGGTCCACTGTGACCCGTACCGACGAAGACGGGGGCGAGTCCGTCTTCACGTGGGATGCAGGCCGTGCGGCCTATGTCAGCAAGGCTGGGGCTGGGGCCTTCGATACGCTGACCTACAACACCACCTCCAAGCTCTGGACCTTTGTCGATGGGTCCTCGCAAAGCAAAGAGACCTATGAGGTCGTCACGGGCACGCCGCAATGGTGGCGCTTGAAGACCCAGAGTGACACAGACGGCAACTCTTTGACGCTGGCTTACGGTACCAACAACTTGGTGTCGTCGGTGACCACAGCCAATGGCGAAGTGACCTTCTATGACTACAACACCAGCAAGCAACTCACCCAGCTGCGGACCCAATACAAGTCGAGCGACACAGCGACCAGCAACGACAAGACCCTGACCCGCGTCGCCTACACCTACGACAGCGCCGGTCGCCTGCAAACCGTCACCGTTGATCTGAGCCCGGAAGACAACAGCACCGTCGACGGCAAGACCCTGGTCACCACCTACACCTACGACGGCACAAGCAAGCGAGTGGCCAGCATCGGCCAATCCGACGGCAGCCTGGTGGTGATGAGCTATGAACTGGTGGGCGCAGACTACCGCGTCAAGACCCTGACCCAGACGGTTCAGTCTGGCGAGACGCGCCTGACCAGCTTCACCTACGACACGGTGAATTGCAAGACCACGGTCACCGACGCTCTGAACAACCAGACCATCCTGAGCTACGACGCTCTCGGCCAGTTGCTGTCCATTGAGGCGCCTGCGGCCACGTCCGGTGCCACCCGCCAGAAGCTCAGTTACACCTACGACGCCGAAGGCAATGTCCAGACGAGCCAAGATGCGCTGGGCAACACCATCACCTACGGCTACGACAGCAAGGGCAACCAGACCCTGCAACGGGATGCCTTGGGCAACACCGTCGAGCGTGTTTACGGCAGCAAGAATGAGCTACTGGTAGAGACCCGCTATACGACGCCAGACAGTGATGGTGCAGGCTCCGGGCTCCCCGGTGGCGAGTTGATCACACGCTATACGTACGACGCCGAGAACCATCTTCGCTTCATCGTCAGCCCTGAAGGTCGAGTCACCGAGTACCGATATGACACCGTAGGAACCTTGCGCTCTAGCATCCAGTTCGTGTGGGATACACAAAAGTCGACACCGGCAGAGATCAGCTTCACTGAGGCTCAGATGAAAACCTGGGTCGACCAGCGCTCGCGCCGTGGCGAGAGCATGCGCACCGACTACTACTACGATGCGCGGGGCAACCTCAACAAAACCATCCGCTCCAGCCAGTGGACCATCTACGAAGGCACACCGCCCCAAAGCTACATCCCGGCCAGCGGTGGAGCGGCCCAAGACAACACCGCCAACCTCATGGAGGTGGTCAACTTCATTTACGACGCTGCGGGCAACCTGCTGCAAAAGCATGTCCGCACCACTGGCGTTGACGCGGCAGAGACCTCGGCCGCTGAGAACTACACCTACGACGGCCTGGGCCGTATGCTGACCGCTACGGGCTTGGCCAGCGGTGACAAGACCTACCAATACAGCGATGCCAGCACCCAAACCAGCATCACCCTGGCCAATGGCCTGACCACCACCTCCGCGTACAGCAAGAGTGGTGAGCTGATCTCTCTGACCAGCACGGGCCCCGCTGTCACTGCCAGCACCACCCTCTACGCCTACGACGCCCTAGGCCGCTTGCGGTTCACCACCGCACCGGATGGCAGCAAGCAGCATCAACTCTATGACAGTGCTGGGCGCAAAGTCGCCACCATAGACGCTGATGGCTCGCTGACCGAGTACATCTACAACGCCAACAACCAGCTGAGTCGGCAGATCCGTTATGCCCAGGCCCTGAGCACCACCCAACTCACCAGCTTGGCGGATGGCCAAGGTCGGCCCACGGCGGTGACCCTGGCCAACGTTCGGCCCACTGCCAATGCCGCGCTGGACCAAAGCAGTTGGAACCTCTACGACGCAGCGGGCCGTTTGGTGAAGACGGTGGACGCCCAAGGCTACGTTACCGAGATGCGCTACGACGGCGCCTCCCGGGTGACAGACACCCTGAAGTACGCCAACCCCATTGCCGACTTTGCGGGCTTCATCAACAGCCCCAGTGTGTCCGCTGCCAGCCCGCAAACCCACAGCGCAGATCGACTCAGCCGCGCGTTCTACGACAAAGACGGTTTGCTGGCTGCAACGCTGGACGGAGAAGGCTACTTCCTCTCGAACTACTATGACGCTGCGGGCCGGCTGACCAGCAGCTATCGCAAACTGAACGCAGTCAACGCAACCAGCCTGCCCTCGGGCGTTACGGTGGCGACGGGCACCTATGACCAACTCAAGGCCGCGGTAGCTTGGAACGCGAACGACAAAGGCCAATTCAAATACTACGACGCACGTGGTTACCTGAGGGCCGAGATCAACGAAGCGGAGTTTGTCACCTACTACGAGTACAACAGCCGTGGACAGTTGGCGCGCAAGGTGCAAGGCGGGCGGGTGAACTCCGGCGCCTTCCGGGCCGGCCAGACCGTCACGATAGAGATCAAGGCCACGGGCACCACCACCAACGGAGCATGGCCGGTGCTCAATGTCTATGTGGCAGAGCAGGCGACAGCCCAAACCGTCACCGTCGATGCCACCACCGGCACCTACCGCTTGAGCTTCAGTGGTGTCAACCTCTCCAACGGCACCCAGGTGGACGTGGAGTTGGCCAGCCCCATTGGCGACACCACACGCACGGTGCGTATCGACCAAGTCTTGATCAATGGCGCTGAAGTCAAGCTCAGCACCGGCGTGATAGACAAAAACCCTGGCGGGACTTTGCCCAATGGCAATGCCAAATCCACGACCGATTGGTGGGATGTCGTGGCCGCCCCGGGACAAGTTCTGCAAGGCTCCAGCCGCTTGCGCCTGTTCTCCCAGTCCTTCGAAGGCCTGGACGACAACTGGCTGACCGACAGCGCCAACAGCCAAGCCACAGGCTCTGTGGCATCGCCCAAAGCCCTGGCTCAGACCTACAGCTACGACAAGTACGGCCGGCTCATCAGCTCTGCGGGCTATGAGGGCTACAGCAGCTACACCTACGACGCAGTGGGTAACCGCCTCAGTGCCAGCCTCTCCAGCGACGCCCAAGGCAGCGACAAGCGCACCAGCACCACACGTTATGACGCCTTCGGTCGGGTGACGGCCGAGCTCTCAGGGCGTGGCAGCGCGGCCCTGGCTTTGCTAGGCGGCTCCGCTACAGCAGCGCAAATCCAAGCGGTGTGGGACCAGTGGGCGGTGGACTATGCCTATGACACCATGGGCCGCCGCATCAGCAGCACGGACCGCAACAACAACCGCACTGTCTACTACTACGACGCTGACGGCAACCTGCGCTTCACCATCAACGCCCTGGGCGAAGTCCAGGAGAGCCGCTACAACGCCTTGGGGCAGCGCACCGACGCCATCACCTATACCCAGCGCTTGGCCAACCCGGCGAGCTACGCAGGCGGGGCCGTCACCGGCACGCTGACCAGCGCCGTTGGTGCCATTGCCAATGCGGCCACCGATCAAAGAACCCAGTACCTCTACACCCAGCGTGGGCAAGTGGACAGCACCACCAACGCGGCAGGTGGCAAACAGATCTTCAACTACAACGCCTTTGGTGAAGTCGCGCGCCAGCGTGCGCTGGTGGACGCCCAAGGCAATGTTCAAGATCAGAGCACCAGTTACGACCGTCGTGGCCTCGCCACCAGCACCAGCCGCGCACTGACGGCCAGCCAGAGCATCACCACCAGTCAGAGCTTCGATGCGTTTGGGAGGCTGGCCACCAGCACCAATGCCAACGGCTATACCACCACCACGGTCTATACCGATGGTGGCCGCACGGTGACCACCACGGACCCTCTGGGCAAATGGGAATCCGTCACCCTGGACGGATTTGGGCATGTGGTCAGCCGTACTGACCGCAACGGCAACACCACCACCACCAGCTACACCAACAACAACCTCACGGTCACCAAGACCAACCCACTGACGAAGACCCAGGTCACACAGCTCAATGTGTTTGGGCAAGCCCTCAGCGTGCGCAATGAGCTGAGCGTGGTCGGGGACTATCGTGCCTACAACGAGGATGGGCAGGTGGTTTACACCGTCGATGCGCAAGGGGCGGTGACGGAGTACACCTACGACGCAGCGGGGCAAGTGATTGCCAAGCGGGAATACAGCAAGAAGATAGCTGGCTTGCAGCTGGCAGGCGACTACGGAACGGTGTCGTCTGACAGCTATGTACCCATTGATACCGCCAAGACCTATAAGGTCAGAGCAGTGCTTCGGCAGGTGACGGGTACAGGAACTATCTACGTGGGATTGGCTTCCCAAGACGCAAGCGGAGTCAACCAGTATCACGGCGGCGGCTATACCTACACAGCCGCTGTCAATCAGAATCTCACGCCAGAGATGGGTTGGGTAACCTATGAAGGTTTGATCAGTGGAGAGGCTGCAGCGGCTGAGTACGCCTACGGCAAGTTTATTGCTGGAGCGAAGACGGCCAACCCGCTGATTCTCTACAACTATTACGACAACGAACGTCCTACTGACCTCAGTCGAGTCGTAGAAGTCGGCGCGCTAGAACTCATTGATGTGAGCACTGGCCTAACCGTGACGGGCCGAAAAGTGGACGGCACAGCGGCTGGGTTGTGGACGAACGGCACGATAGTCAATCAGAGAGTCGCGTCGTTGATCAGCGTGCCGCTGACATCCGCGCAGATTGCCATGCAGTTGCAGCCAGATGCGGCGGATCGTGTGACGCGGTATGCCTACGACGCAGCAGGTCGCCAGATTTATAGCGTGGACGCAGCGGGAGCGGTGACGGAGTACACGTACGACGCGGCGGGGCAAGTGATTGCCAAGAAGGAGTACGCCCAGCGCTTGGGTAGTCAATCGTTGACGGGGACGATGGAGGTAGGCGACACCTATGGTGCGATCGACACCAGCAAGACCTACAAGGTCCGTGCGGTGGTGCGTCAGGTCACAGGAACAAGCACCATGTACGTGGGCCTCATCTCTAAAGATGCGGCGGGAGCAGTGTTGCTCAGTGGCGGCGGATATACCTATACCGCAGCGCTCAGCAAAATCATGACCCCTGATACAGGCTGGGTGACCTACGAAGGGCTGATCAGCGGAGAGACGGCGGCCACCAGTTATGACTACAGCAAGTTCATTGCTGGAACCAAGTCCGCAACACCCGTACTGCTGTACAACTACTATGACAACGATCGACCACAAGACGGCAGTCGCGTGGTTGAGTTGGGTCTGCTGGAGATCATCGACGCGAGCACAGGTGTGGTCGTTGCCAGAAAGACACTGGATGGCTCCACTGCCAATGTCACGCCGGCAGGCCAAGTGGCAGCGACGGCCAACACACTGACAGCGGCCCAGATTGCACTGCGTTTGCGGGCAAATGCGGCGGACCGTGTGACGCGCTATGCCTACGACGCAGCAGGTCGCCAGATTTATAGCGTGGACGCAGCGGGAGCGGTGACGGAGTACACGTACGACGCGGCGGGGCAAGTGATTGCCAAGAAGGAGTACGCCCAGCGCTTGGGTAGTCAATCGTTGACGGGGACGATGGAGGTAGGCGACACCTATGGTGCGATCGACACCAGCAAGACCTACAAGGTCCGTGCGGTGGTGCGTCAGGTCACAGGAACAAGCACCATGTACGTGGGCCTCATCTCTAAAGATGCGGCGGGAGCAGTGTTGCTCAGTGGCGGCGGATATACCTATACCGCAGCGCTCAGCAAAATCATGACCCCTGATACAGGCTGGGTGACCTACGAAGGGCTGATCAGCGGAGAGACGGCGGCCACCAGTTATGACTACAGCAAGTTCATTGCTGGAACCAAGTCCGCAACACCCGTACTGCTGTACAACTACTATGACAATGATCGGCCACAAGACGGCAGTCGTGTGGTGGAGTTGGGTCTGCTGGAGATCATCGACGCGAGCACAGGTGCGGTCGTCGCCAGAAAGACACTGGATGGCTCCACAGCCAATGTCACGCCGTCAGGTCAAGTGGCAGCGACGGCCAACACACTGACAGCGACACAGATTGCACTGCGCTTGCGGACCGATGTGGCCGATCGTGTGACGCGCTATGCCTACGATGCAGCTGGTCGGCAGATTTACAGCGTGGACGCAGCGGGCTCAGTGACCGAGTACAGCTACGATGCAGCGGGACAGGTGGTTGCCAAGAAGGAGTACGCGCAGCGCCTAGCCACCCAGTCGCTGACGGGTGACGGCGGAAGTCAGTTCGGGGATGTTTACGGTGCGATAGACACCAGCAAGACCTACAAGGTCCGTGCGGTGGTGCGCCAAGTCACCGGGTCGGGTTCGATGTACGTGGGCCTCGTCTCCAAAGATGCGGCGGGAGCGATGTTGCTCAGCGGTGGCGGATACACCTATACCGCAGCGCTCAACAAAGTCATGGACCCTGACACGGGCTGGGCGACCTACGAAGGGCTGATCAGCGGAGAGACGGCGGCCACCAGCTATGACTACAGCAAGTTCATCGCAGGAACCAAGTCCGCAACACCCGTACTGCTGTACAACTACTATGACAATGATCGGCCACAAGACGGCAGTCGTGTGGTGGAGTTGGGTCTGTTGGAGATCATCGACGCGAGCACAGGTGCGGTCGTCGCCAGAAAGACACTGGATGGCTCCACAGCCAATGTCACGCCGTCAGGTCAAGTGGCAGCGACGGCCAACACACTGACAGCGACACAGATTGCACTGCGCTTGCGGACCGATGTGGCCGATCGTGTGACGCGCTATGCCTACGATGCAGCTGGTCGGCAGATTTACAGCGTGGACGCAGCGGGCTCAGTGACCGAGTACAGCTACGATGCAGCGGGACAGGTGGTTGCCAAGAAGGAGTACGCGCAGCGCCTAGCCACCCAGTCGCTGACGGGTGACGGCGGAAGTCAGTTCGGGGATGTTTACGGTGCGATAGACACCAGCAAGACCTACAAGGTCCGTGCGGTGGTGCGCCAAGTCACCGGGTCGGGTTCGATGTACGTGGGCCTCGTCTCCAAAGATGCGGCGGGAGCGATGTTGCTCAGCGGTGGCGGATACACCTATACCGCAGCGCTCAGCAAAGTCATGGACCCTGACACGGGCTGGGCGACCTACGAAGGGCTGATCAGCGGAGAGACGGCGGCCACCAGCTATGACTACAGCAAGTTCATCGCAGGAACCAAGTCCGCAACACCCGTACTGCTGTACAACTACTATGACAATGATCGGCCACAAGACGGCAGTCGTGTGGTGGAGTTGGGTCTGTTGGAGATCATCGACGCGAGCACAGGTGCGGTCGTCGCCAGAAAGACACTGGATGGCTCCACAGCCAATGTCACGCCGTCAGGTCAAGTGGCAGCGACGGCCAACACACTGACAGCGACACAGATTGCACTGCGCTTGCGGACCGATGTGGCTGATCGCCGCACTCGCTACGTCTATGACAAGAACGGCCGCCAAACCTTCGCCATAGATGGCACCGGGGCTGTCACACGCAACGTCTATACAGCGGCGGGCGAGCTCAGCTCAGTAAAGGAATACGAAAAACGCATCTCCCTGAGCGGCACGGCGCTGACCGAGGCACAAGTCATTGCTGTGTTGGTGGACTCTGCTCGCGACAGGACCACAACCTACGTCTACAACGCCAACGGCCAGCGGGTGTACGAGCGGGACGCTCTGGGTGCGGTCAAGCAGTACAAGTACAACGCCACGGGGCAAGTGGTGGAGTGGGTGCAATACGCCAACCGCATTGCGACCACCGTGGCGGCCACTCAAGCGGAGTTTGAGAAGTCGATTGTCGCCAGCGCCGACTACGACCGGGGCGGCAAGTATGTGGTGGACGAGCTGGGGCGTGTGCGCTTCACCATCAATGCCCTGGGTGGGGTGGTGGAGACCCAGTACGACAGCTTCGGCCAAGTCAGCCGCACCATTGCCCACGACACCGCCGTCACCTACACGGCCGTGACGGCCGGCACCTCGGCCCAGCAGCTGCGGGCCCCTGCTGCCAGCCAGCACGCTCAATGCTCGCGAGACCATTTACACCTACGACGCAGACGGTTCGCGTGGTGTGTTTACGGCGCAGTCTTATCGGCTGGAAGGCAGCAGCAAGAAGTTCAGCGTCACCGAACACCGCTACGACGGCTATGGGCAGCTGCTGAGGCGTGTGGCCTATGACGGCAGCGTGGCCTTACAAGACCTCACAGGCCCTGTCAGCAGTGAAGCGATGGCACTGCGTGTACAAGCCGTGGGCCAACGAGAACGTCGACCGCACCACCGACTACAACTACGACGCAGATGGCCGCGTGGTGCAAACCCACCGACGGCCAAGGTTTCAAGGAAGACTTCAGCTACGACGCGTTTGGGCAACAAGGACCAGCTACACCAACAAGAACCGCGTCACCTTCAACTACACCTATGATGCCCAAGGTCGCTTGCTCACCGAACGGGGCCCGGCGGTGGGCCGTCACCACGCTGGATGACAACCCTCGCGCGGCCAGCACCAACCTGAGCCAAGTCATCGAGACCCGCTATGCCTATGACGCGCTGGGGCAACCTGCTCAGCCGCACTGAAGCGGCTGGCACCGCACAGGAGCGAAATCAGGCCGCTATGGCTATGACCGTGGTGGGCCGGCAGACCAGCACCACCCAGGTCGGCGCCACCTACTACGACGCCACCCTGGACAACCGCAACACCAGTGGCGTCAATGCGGCTGTCAGTCGGACTGAGAAGACGACGGACCTGAGCACCCAGACCATTTACAACAGCTTCGGCGAGGCGATCATCGGCCGTGATGTGGCGGGCAACTACAGCTACAAGACTTACGACAAAGTGGGGGCGTGTCATCAACGAGATTGACGCTAACCACCAGGTGACCTTGCACACCTATTCGGCGATCGAAAGGGCAGTTCAGCCAGATCAGCCGACTCAGCGCCATTGCCACCTTTACGGATGGCACAGCACTCACCGAAGGCCAGTGTGGACACCTACGCCGCTTCAGCGCTGCAGGCAGGCACAGAGCGCCACGTCTTCACCTATTTGGACAAGCTCGGGCGCAGCTCTACCGGTTTACGACCAGGTCTACGACAGTTGGCAAGGGGTCTATAGCTTCGACTCTGTCACCAACATGGGCGGCGATTGGATCCGAGGCACCTACTACAACTACAACGTTCTTGGCGACCTGACCTACAAGTCCAGCCTGCTGGACCGCAGCGGTGCCAATAGAGGAGCCATCACCCTCTACGGCTACGACCTTAAAAGGCGGCCTGGCCCGCCAAGTGGACTCCGAAGGGCTACGTGACCGACTACTGGAAGAACGCCTTTGGCGAAGACTACCAAGTCACCCAATACGTCACCAAGATCAATGCCTCCCACGCAAGGCTTGTGGGCTGACCCCGGGCAAGTGCGTGCGTCCAGCACCCCCGACAGCGCTATTGGGCACGACCGCACCGTCTACAGCACTTATGACAAGCGCGGCCTCAAATCGTCGGACCGCCAAGTCAACGTGCAGATTGGGCAACGCACGGGTGCCAACTCGGCCAGTTACGTGGCCGTCAACACCAAAACCGAATACTGGTACGACGGCGTAGGCAACCAAACCTATGTCGGCCAGCTGGTCTATGACATCAACTGGGGCCACCGTGCTGCAAACCGGAGCCGAGGCAGTTCAGCTACTACGACGCCCTGGGCCGCCGCACCACCAGTGGTGACGGCACAGGCCGCATCGCGACCTTTAAACACGACGCGCTGGGCAACGAGGTGCAAAGCACCCCGCTACGCCAACCTGGGCACCCGCAGCGGCGTGCTGCCCACCACCAGCACAGACGACCCAGACCACCACCAAGCGCTACGACAAGTTTTGGGCATGTCATCCAAGTGCGTGATGCCGAAGGCAACAACGCCTACAGCGCCTATGACGTCTTGGGCCAAGTCGTCAAGCAGTGGACCCCCTTCCAAGGACGTGGGACGGTGGCAACCTGAACGCAGTGCAGTACTTTGGCTACGACAAAGTGGGGCGCCAGACCGCCACCACCACGCTCTTGCAGCGCCCAAGCGGGCGGCACCGCCAGCCTCAGCAGCGACACCGCAGAGTACAACGCCTTTGGTGAGGTCACCGCCAAGCTCAGAGATGGCGTGCAATACGC
>CATKWE010000083.1:0-15148 GCA_949825025.1 Siphlonurus alternatus
AGAGGATTTAGAAGCAAAACTTGCTAAAGACACTACTGTAAGAGTATATTATTACACAAATGCCCCCGTTGCCGCCAGCTACCCTCCGCAGCTTTCTCCTGCGGTTATTGTGGTAGAAGATGATAATAAAACGCTAATGGCTACTTCTACAAAAGTAGATCTTTTTGACGGCGAAGGATTAAGTTCCGACAAACAACTAAAGCTGAACATTTCCGACCAAACAACTGTTGTTACGCAAAACAACGAAAAATTAAAACCAGAATTTGCCCAACACAAGTCTTTGTTGGTGTTTTACAGCATTACAACACGGAGTTTGCCCCCTCAAACTGCCCCAGAAAAAGTAGTTGTGCTTCGGCAACAACCTTTTGTACAAAATGGCGAAACACCGCCAACAGATCCAGATCCAATTGCACATAAAGTAGATGCAATTATTAGCGAATTAAAACCAGAAGACCAAACAACTGTAAACGGTGTACCCTATGTACGGTTGCGTAGTGTTACAGAAATAACAGGTCACAAGCTTACTTGGAACCAAGCAAGCCAATCCGTTACCATCCAAAAAGATGCGGCGATTCGTATTGTTACCATTGGTAAAACCGCATATAGCTTTAACAAAGCATTGTTAGAGTTGTCGGCAGCACCCATTGCCCAAAATGGTAGCACCTTTGTGCCAGCAGATTTTGTTTACGAATTGGTAAAATAAAGTACAGGGATTTTGTAAAAAATGCAGAACCCGTAAAAAAATGTAGAACCTGTAAAAGAAGCATCCATATTCAAACAAAAAAATAATTTTGCTATTGGCATAAGCCGAAAGAGCAAAATTATTTTTTTTGTGCAATCAATTGTTTATGTTAGCCAGCAAATGGGTTTTTATCGTTCTTCTTTTGCCACAATGGCTTTAGCGTGTTTGGATGCTTTTTCAAAAACATCTTGTTGGTCTATAGTGCAAATATGACCATCTTTTGCAACAATTTTGCCATTCACCATAGTCATACTTGTAAAGCTGGTATTGCCACAAGTAACCAAAGCAGTAATGGGATTATGACAACCAGCGTAAGCAATATCGGACAAATTAAAAGCAATAATATCCGCAGCTTTTCCTACCGCCAAAACCCCAATATCATTTCGTCCCAACACTTTTGCCCCGCCAACACAAGCCATTCGTAAAATTTCGTAGGCGTTTAGACCTGCTTCGGCATAGTGAAGATGGTTTAAGAGATAGGCCCTGCGGACTTCTTCTATAAAGTTGCCCCCATCGTTAGAGGCACTGCCGTCTACAGCAAGCCCAACATTGACCCCTGCTGCAACCAAGTCTGTGGTGGCACAAATACCGCTGCCCAATTTCATGTTGGAAGTTGGACAATGAGCAATGCCACACCCTTTTAACCGTTTGATTTCATCTGGTGTAAAATAAATACCGTGGGCAAACCATACATCGGATCCAATCCACCCTGTTTCTTCCATCAATTCTACAGGACGCATACCGTACATTTTAATACAGAAGGCTTCCTCGTCTTTGGTTTCTGCAAGGTGTGTATGTAAATAAACGCCATTTTTTCGTGCCAGTTCTGCGGAACGGGTCATGAGAGATTTGGTCACAGAAAAAGGAGAACAAGGAGCCAAAGCAACCCGTCTCATGGCAAAAGGGCTGTTATCGTGAAATTGGTCAATCACCCGTTGGGAATCTTCTAAAATGTCTTCCTCTTGTTGTACAACGGTATTGGGAGGAAGCCCCCCTTGGTCTTTTCCCAAGGACATAGAACCACGGGTAGCATGAAACCGAATACCAATGGATTCGGAGGCTTCGAACTGGCGGTCTATGAGTTTGGCAGAGGCTTGGTTAGGAAAGACGTAGTGGTGGTCGCTGGTAGTGGTACAACCTGTGCGTAACAGTTCTGAAAAACCAACCAAAGAGCCGTAGTACACCGTTTCGTCTGTTAAGTGTTTCCAGTATTCGTAGAGCCCCACAAGCCAAGGGAAAAGGGGTTTTTCTTGGACAGAATCAATACAACGAAACATGGATTGATACAAATGGTGATGGGTATTTACAAAGCCAGGCAATACGATTTTCCCTGTCAAATCGACTGTTTCTTCTTGATTTTTAGGCGTTAGGTTTTTGCCCATTTCAACAATTTGGTTTCCTTCAACCCGTATGTCTACTTGGTGCAAGATTTGATCCTGTTCATCAAATGTTAGACATGTATCGATGTTTTTGAGTAGCATAAAAATCCTCCCTTTTTCTCTTAGGTGTTTCTAAAAAAGATAAATTCAAATGTTTTCAGACACACTCTAAATAACTACTAAATGAATGTTACCACAAATTTAGAACGAGCTCAATAATATACAGAAGCCTAAATTTTTGAGATTAAGAATTTGGGCAATCAAAAGTTTCAGTAGTTACTTAGGGTGTGTCTAAAAATTTATAAAGTAGTGTTTCAAGCAATTGTGGGGCGAAAACACTTAATTTTATATTTTTTAAATCGTGATACAATAAACACCACCGTTTCAAAAATTTTTTCAGGGAAAATATTTGCTACAGAAGGCATTAAAATGCTTTAGCATATCAAATATTCAAATAAAATATCCTTTAATAAAAGTTGATTTGAAACTGAAAACATAAAATACTCAAACAAAACAACTGTGATTCAATGCAAAAATAAATTTATGAAACGGTCGTGTCGTGATAAAACAAATGTATTGCTTTTTTAATTTGAGTATGGTAAGATAACATCTTGTATTGGGCCTTGCCTAAAAATATGAAACAAGATTTTTGGCCAGGATCCGAGTGCATCCTTGCTCTTGGCAACGACCGAGGGCCTTATGTCCAGAAGGAGGTGTAGTAGCATGAACAATTACGAACTTGCAGTAATCATTCGTCCAAACTTAGCCGAAGAAGAACAAAAATCGGCCATTGAAAAAGTACATGGGCTCATCACTCGTTTCGGTGGTACCATCGAAAAAGTAGATGATTGGGGCAAACGTCGATTAGCCTATGAAATCGACAAGTGTACAGAAGGTTTTTACAGTTTTATCACTTTTTCAGCAGACGCTGATGCGCCAAACGAAATTGAACAACGGATTCGCATTATGGAAACTGTTTTGCGTTATCTTGTTGTACGTCAAGAAGCGTAAGCAATAAGGAGGTAGTGTTGTGAACAAAGTTATTTTAATGGGGCGCCTAACAAGAGACCCCGAAGTTCGTTATTCCAACAGTGCCGAGCCTGTTGCGGTTGCTCGTTATGGCTTGGCCGTAAATCGCCGTTTTAAACGCCAAGGCGAGCCCGACGCTGATTTTTTTGACTGTGTTGTCTTTGGAAAAGCAGGAGAGTTTGCAGAACGTTACTTTAAAAAAGGTATGATGGTTGCAGTTAGCGGCCGTTTGCAAACCAGTAGTTGGGACGACAAAGAGACTGGACAAAAAAAATATCGTACAGAAATTGTTGTAGAAGAACAAGACTTTGCCGAAAGCAAGTCTTCCTTTGAGGCAAGAAGCCAAGGCAGACCAGCGGATAATTTTTCTGCTCCTTCTGCACCCCAAGCTTCCTACGCCCAACCTGCCTATAGTGCAGACCAAGGGTTTTCTCCCATTTCTGAACCGATCGAAAACGACGATTTACCATTTTAAGTTTGTAGCATTATGCTGAAAAGGAGGATAAGACAATGATTCAGAAAAAACGTGGACGCAGAAAAAAACGGGTTTGTGAGTATTGCGTAAACAAACAAAACGTAATTGATTACAAAGACGTTTCTAAATTAAGAAAATTTGTATCTGAACGGGGTAAAATTTTACCACGTCGGATGTCCGGAAACTGTGCAAAACATCAACGGGCTTTAACTGTTGCAATCAAACGGTCAAGACACGTTGCTTTGTTGGCATTTACCCAAGAATAAAAAATTCAAGCTCAATCCCCCTAAAGGATTGAGCTTTTTTGTTGGATTTTTTTATTTTTAATGTTTCCCTTGGGTGTGGGTGGCTTTTATTTTGTCGGCTTGGGCTTGTGTTAAAATGCCTTGGGAAACCATGTCGGCACAAAAATCGGGTCTTTGTTGGAATTTATCCTTTTGAGCATCAAAATATGCTTTTCGTTCTGTGTCGGTCATTGCTTTTACTTTGTCCATTTCGGCTTGGTGCTGTTTTTGTTTTTGCTCCATGTAGGCTTGCATTTTGTCTGCGGTTGCTTGGTTTATGGTACCGTTGGCAACCAGTGCAGATAAATCGGCACCATTACCGCCATTTCGATGCCCTTTTCCCATTGGAGGCATTGTTTCTTTAATTTTGTCGGCTTGGGCTTGTGTTAAAATGCCTTGGGAAACCATGTCGGCACAAAAATCGGGTCTTTGTTGGAATTTATCCTTTTGAGCATCAAAATATGCTTTTCGTTCTGTGTCGGTCATTGCTTTTACTTTGTCCATTTCGGCTTGGTGCTGTTTTTGTTTTTGCTCCATGTAGGCTTGCATTTTGTCTGCGGTTGCTTGGTTTATGGTGCCGTTGGCAACCAGTGCAGAAAAATCAGGGCTATAACTCAGCCCTTTCATTTTGCCCCCGTGGTCTTCTTGAGAAAACATTCCATCGTGTTTGGCATGGTTTTCTTGGGTTTTGTAGTTGCTTCCTTGGTGTTTGTTTTGAGATTGGGTAGTGTGCCCTGTTTGGTTTGCTTTGGTTGCGGCAAAGACAGAAGTGGCACTGCTGGTCGTCAGCGTGGCAATAGTAAGGGTTAAAATAGCGTAGTTTTTAAAATTCTTTTTCATAAGAATCACTCCTCAAAATTTTATTTTTAATGTTTTGTTACAACCTACTGTGTTATAATAATACTGTATTTTGTCTATTATAAGACGTGTATGTGATGAACAAGTGAAAATTTCAAAAATGCTTAAGTAATTTTAAAGAAGATTAATCAACGGTTAGTGTTGACATTTTTTTTAAATAATTACATAATATTGTAATTACAAAACAAACTTGAATTGCCCCGATTTTTGCTTTCGAAAATGCCAGATTATGTGGAGCATAGATCACATTAAAAATTTGTGGCAACACGCATTTCATTGTTACGATAGTAAACAATAAGGAATGTATGATCGAATTCAAAATCTAAAAATGGATATAATTGCAAGGTCTTTCCGTAACCTGTGGACATTGATTATAAATATGGATGCCAAAACAAATTTTTAGGGTAAACAGCAAAAGAAGGTTAAGCTTATTGTACCAAGCTGACCATTGAAAGAAGCGTATGAATATGGTGAATATAAGCGAAATGGTTCAATACCAACAACAATTATTGCAATATTTACAGTACCCTTACGATTATTTGCATATGGAGGCTGTTTTTTCTGATGAAACAGTCTTTTTCTTATGGCCGCAAAACCCAAAAGAAACAGAAGCTGTTACGGTGCGATTGCGGGTATTTAAAGAAAATGTAGATAGTTGTTGGGTGTGGGTAGGAGACGCTACCCAAGGATATAAAAAATATGCTATGTCCTTGTGTCGAGAAGACGAAAGCTTGACCCATCCTTACTTTGACTATTATCAAGGAACAATACCCCCTCAAAAACAGAAATTTACCTACTACTACGAAATTGAAAAAAACGGAAAACAGTATTTGTACAATAAACAAGGCATCCAAAAAACATTGGATAGGGTTTATCATTTTCAATGTATACCAGATTTTCATACCCCCGATTGGGCAAAAGGGGCGGTGATGTACCAAATTTATGTAGACCGTTTTTACAATGGCGATCCGACAAACAATGTTGTACCAAACGAATACATTTATTTGGGCAATGCGGCAAAACCCATTGAAAATTGGGACGAGCCTGTGGCTCAGTTGGATGTGGCCAATTTTTATGGCGGCGATTTAAAAGGGGTTATGGAAAAACTGGGATATTTAAAAGATTTGGGGATAGAAGTAATTTATTTTTGCCCTATTTTCGTTTCTCCCAGCAACCATAAATACGATATCCAAGATTATGACGCCATCGATCCTCACTACGGGGTCATTGTTACAGACGATGGAGAGGCTTTGGCTTTTGAGCGGTTTCATAACAAATTTGCTACAAAATATGGTCGGCGGACCACTGCCAAAGAAAATTTGGAAGCCAGCAACGCTTTTTTTGCCAAACTTGTAGAAATGGCCCATAGCCATGGCATAAAAGTCATTATTGATGGGGTGTTTAACCATTGTGGTGCTTTTAATAAATGGATGGATAGAGAAAATTTTTATGCCACCAACGGATACCCAAACGGTGCCTACAAAGACCAGCAAAGCCCGTACCACAGCTACTTTCAGTGGTACGATAGCAACTGGCCTGGAAACGATTGTTATGACGCTTGGTGGGGGTTTGACAACCACCCAAAACTCAATTTTGAAGCATCGGAACAGTTGTATCAATATATACTAGAAGTAGGGAAAAAATGGGTAAGCCCCCCTTACAATGCAGATGGTTGGCGGCTAGACGTAGCGGCAGATTTGGGTTACTCTAAAGAAATGAACCATCGTTTTTGGCGAGATTTTCGTAAAGCTGTCCGAGAAGCCAACCCCGACGCCATTATTTTGGCAGAACATTATGGAGATCCCAACGACTGGTTGCAAGGTGATCAGTGGGATACGGTCATGAATTACGATGCTTTTATGGAGCCCATTACTTGGTTTTTAACAGGGATGGAAAAACATAGCGAAGATTTTAAGCCAGAAATGCTGGGGGATGCTATGGCTTTCGAAAGTGCCATGCGGTATCATATGTCTCGGTTTCCAGTACAGTCTTTACAAGTTGCCATGAACCAACTTTCCAACCACGACCATTCTCGGTTTTTAACTCGAACCAACAAAACCCCTGGGCGGTTGCATACTATGGGGGCGAATGCCGCAGACCAAGGGGTTTCTAAAGCACTAATGATGCTGGGGGTTACGTTTCAAATGACTTGGCCAGGAGCACCTACATTGTATTATGGTGATGAAGTAGGGCAAACAGGTTGGACCGATCCAGACAATCGGCGAACCTACCCTTGGGGGCGAGAAGACCAAGGGCTGTTGGCTTTTCATAAAGCGGCTATCCATTTGCATAAACAATATCCTTGTATTAAAACAGGCTCGGTAGACTTTTTGTACTCCAAGAGGGGTATCCTTACTTACAGCCGTTGGGATCACCAAAATAGCATCATTGTTGTGCTAAACGGCAACGATACTGAAGAAACTGTAACGTTGCCTGTGTGGCGAGGGAATATATTGCCTAGTGCAACCCTTTCTTGCGTGCTGAGAACAGAAGGGGGCGGTTTTTCTACACAAGAGCAGTCTTATTCTGTAGTAGAGGGGCAACTTACGGTGACAATCCCCCCTGTTTGTAGTATGGTTTTTGTAAAATAGCTGATTCTGCTTGTCAGAATGAACCCTTAACTTGTACATCCCATAGCATAACACAAAGTAGACGTGAAGCATCTTTGCTTCGTGTTGATCCTAGTCCTATGGAGTGAGTGATATGGATTATGAAACCGTATTGGGTTTGTTTTGTTTGAACCAATTTTCTAAAAAGAATAATCGGGTAATGGCTTTGGCAGAAATGCCCCAAATGCCAGATGTATCAACACCAGAAACCCCAACGCCAGCACCACCAACGCCAGCACCACCAACGCCAGCACCACCAACGCCAACGCCAGCACCAATACCAGAAACACCAACGCCAGAAGCACCAATACCAGAAGCACCAAAACTACCAGAAAGTATGCCCCTACAAAAAACAATCCAATTACCCAATAGCCTTGATGCAAATGAAAATCCTGTGTTTGTGGGGTACTGGTTTCAGTGGCCGCCATTTGTACCTCTGCGAGAAATACCCATAGATTACAATTATATTTGCATTGCTTTTGCAGAAATCAACGAGGAAGGGATTCCTACCTTTAAGCCTTATTTCTCCACGGTAGAAGAATTTGCATCAGACGTATCCTTTCTTATAAGCCAAGGGCGAAAAGTGTTGCTGTCTTTAGGGGGGGCGTCGGATCATGTGCTTTTAACGACAGACCAAGAAGATGCGTTTATAGCAGAAATGATTCGTATTGTAGACTTGTATGGTTTTTCGGGGATTGATTTGGATTTGGAAGGTATTTCTATAGATGGAGCAGAAAACACCGTGGTGATTCCTTCTGCTATGCGGAAAATTAAAGATCATTATACAAACCAAGGAAGACAATTTTTAATTACGATGGCGCCAGAATTTCTTTATTTACAGGGGTTACGCCCAGCCTATGGCCCTTATATTTATGGGCTAGAAGGATATTATGATTTGATTTTCCCTCAATATTATAATCAAGGGGATTATGGCATTTATTCGAAAGACCAAGTAACCTATCTATCCCAAAACGACAACGAGAAAAAACAAGAATTTTTATACACACTGACCTATGCCATTGTAACAGGTACCCAAGGGTATATCCAAATTCCTGCTAATAAATTTGCAATTGGGCTACCAGCTACCCCTTTTTCTGCCATTAATGGCTATGTAGAAAACCCCCAAGACGTTTATGGTGCTTGGGCGCAACTGGTAGCAGAAGGGCACAAAATTAGAGGGCTTATGACTTGGTCCATCAACCAAGATTCTATTGAAGATTATGGATTTTTAAACGCTTATGCTCCTTTAGTGTATGGTAGGGCACTGTAAATGTTAGTGAAATCAAGTTTAAAAAAGCAGTACAACCTGCAAGGTCCACGAAAGAGAAGGAGTGAAACAACCATTGAATACCATTAAATTACAAGATATTATTGACGAATACGAACTAAAGGTGCTAACCCAAAATGCAGACATCCAAAATAAAACCATATCCCACCCAGAAATTAACCGCCCAGCGTTACAGCTAGCAGGATTTTACGATTATTTTGACGTAGATCGGCTTCAATTGTTTGGGATGGTAGAATACGCTTATTTAGAAAAGCTGAGTTTAGAAAAACGAAAAGCAAAGTTGTCAAAAATTTTGTCCTACAAAATACCAGCTTTGGTTTTATGCCGTGGTATCGAGCCTTTCCCAGAAATGTTGGCGGCGGCAGAAGAATACGACGTGCCCATTTTACAGTACGACGAAAGCACCACCGAATTTATGGCGGAAATTATCCGTTGGATGCGGGTGCGTCTTGCAGAGCAAATTACAATCCACGGGGTACTCATCGATATTTACGGAGAAGGCGTACTCATTATGGGGGAAAGTGGCATCGGCAAAAGCGAAACAGCACTAGAACTGATACAACGGGGACATCGGTTGGTTGCAGACGACGCCGTTGTAATCCGAAGGGTTTCTAAACAAACCCTTATCGGTTCTTGCCCAGAAATTATCCGCTATTTTATCGAGCTTCGAGGCATTGGCATTATTGATGTACGCCAGCTGTTTGGGGTACAAGCGATTAAAGCCACCCAAAACATCGATTTGGTTATTAAGATGGAACTATGGGAAAAAGGCAAAGAATACGACCGTTTGGGCATGGTAGATGATTATATGGACATTTTGGGTAACAAAGTAGTATGCCATTCCATTCCCATTCGTCCTGGACGGAACTTAGCCATTATTTGTGAAACTGCCGCCATCAACCACCGCCAGAAAAAATTGGGCTACAATGCGGCAGTGGTATTAAACGAACGGGTAACAAAAAATATTGAGGGGAAATAAAGCAACCTCTAGTTATGATAAAAAGAGGTTTATAAAGGAACTACTGAAAACCTTTGATTGCAAAGTTTTTGCTCTTGAAAATCCCTCTTTCTGGGGATTATTGAGAACAAAAATTTGTGGCAACATTGATTCAGTAGTTACTAAAGTTTCCAAAAGGATGTGCTCATTTGTTGCAAGCGTTGGAAAAATTTGCTCCTAAAGAGCAGTTGTTTTATAACGAACCGCTGAAAAACCATACCTACTTTAAAATTGGTGGCCCTGCGGATGTTTTAGTAGAAATTTCTACAACCACCCAAGTGGAACAAATTGTTGGTTGGTGCCAGCAAAACAAAGTGCCTTTTTTTGTACTGGGCAACGGTTCCAATTTGTTGGTAAACGATGGCGGTTTAGAAGGTGTGGTTCTTAAGTTGGGTAAGAAATTTAGCACAATTTCTGCTCATGGGGAGACGGTTATTTCTGCTCAAGCAGGGGCAACCTTAGCAGAGGTGGCGGCCTTTGCCCTAAACAATGGCCTTTCAGGTTTTGAGTTTGCTTCGGGTATCCCAGGGTCGGTTGGCGGCGGCGTTTTTATGAACGCAGGTGCCTACGAAGGGGAACTGAAAGATATTGTGAAAGAAGCATCGGTGTTGGTAGAAGGCAACATTAGCCGATTGTCTAACCAAGATTTGGGCTTTGCCTACCGCCATAGTGTTTTGCAAGAAAATAAAGGTGTTGTCCTAGAAACCTTTTTTGAGCTAACAAAAGGGGATAAAATGACAATACAAGCAAAAATGTTTGAGCTAAACAAACGCCGAAAAGACAAACAGCCGCTAGAATATCCCAGTGCAGGCAGTACCTTCAAACGCCCAGAAGGGCACTTTGCAGGGAAATTAATTATGGATTGCGGTCTTGCAGGGTTTACTGTTGGCGGAGCACAAGTTTCTACAAAACATTGTGGTTTTGTTATAAATTGTGGTGGCGCAACAGCAAAAAATGTGTTAGACTTAATTCAACAAATTCAACGGGTGGTTTTAGAGAAAACTGGGGTCCATCTTGAGCCCGAAGTACGGTTGGTGGGGCGCCCATAAGGAGATACGGTTATGCAATTTGTCATTGTTACTGGTATGAGCGGTGCAGGCAAAAGTACCGCTCTCAAATTTTTAGAAGATTTGGGTTTTTTCTGCGTGGACAATTTGCCGCCATCCCTTTTGCCAAAATTTGCCGAAATTTGCCTTCGTACAGATTCTGACGTAAACCGAGTTGCTATTGGGCTGGATATTCGGGGAGGCAAGCTGTTTGGGGATTTGTTTTCGGCCATTGAAGAAATGAAAGGTGCACCCATTACGTTGGAAATCTTGTTTTTAGATGCTTCCGACGAAGTGCTGATTAAACGATACAAAGAAACCCGCAGAGCCCACCCCCTTGCCAAAAACGATTTGGTTAGTGTGGGCATTGATAAAGAACGAGCCTTACTATCAGAAATTAAATCCAAAGCCCATTATATTCTGGATACATCTCATGCCCTAACCAGACAATTAAAAGAAAAAATAACGTCTATTTTCATCAAACAAGAAAAGTTTAATAGCTTGATGATTACCGTCCTTTCTTTCGGCTTTAAACACGGTATTCCCAACGATGCAGATTTGGTCTTTGACGTACGTTTCATTCCCAATCCATTTTATTTATCCGAGTTGAAAGAACTAACAGGGCTTACAGAAGAAGTAAGCTCCTACGTCATGAATTGGGACGTAAGCAAAGTTTTCTTAGAAAAAACTGTAGATATGCTCTCTTTTTTATTACCCAATTACGTTTCCGAAGGGAAAAACCAACTGGTTATTGCCATCGGTTGTACAGGGGGCAAGCATCGGTCCGTAACACTAGCAAACGAGCTATATAAATCTTTGCAAAAAACGGGTAACTCTGTTATAATAGCGCATAGAGATATTCAAAAAGATGCAAAACTATAGTCATTAAACCGTTATTTCAAAGAAAAGCTGTTCATGATCCGAAAAATATCCATAGGTTAAAGAGATGGACATGGATAAAAGACGATACAAAAGGTGAACAAATTGGCGCAAACACAAAAATCTTATGCACAGGCTGTAAAACAAGAGTTATGCACGAAAATCGAAGCTTCTGCCCATTGTGCAGAAGCTGCCTTGTCGGGCATGTTGTTTGGCTTTACAGGGTTTTTTCCGCCTTTGCCGGGGCAACTTATCGCAGGGGAAAACCAGCTGGTTATTTTTCAGATCCATCACTTAATCCAACAATTGTTTGGAGAGAGCGTTGGTGCTGTTGGGGTACAATTGGCAAAAAATGGACCAGGGTGCCAATATACCACCTTGTTTCCCAATACTACATATCAGACGTCCATGCAACATATATTAGATAAGAAATGTTGCAAAAGAGCATTTTTGCAAGGGCTTTTTCTGACGATTGGGTCCGTTAGCAACCCAGAAAAAGCATACCATTTAGAGTTTGCAACTCCTTCCGAAAGATTGTCTATGTTTTTAGAGCAAACGTTAGCTTTTTTTGGGTTCTCTCCAAAAATGGTGTTGCGGAAAAACTATTATGTACTTTATTTTAAAGAAGCAGAGCGAGTAGTCGATGTGCTTAATTTGTTGGGGGCACACACAGCACTACTAAACTTCGAAAATGTTCGGATACTGAAAAATGTTCGCAATGATGTGAATAGAGTGGTCAACTTCGAAACAGCTAATTTTAGCAAAACAGTAGACGCTTCTGTCAATCATGTTCGAGATATTCAATATATTTTTGAAACAAAAGGTCAACGCTTTTTGCCAAAACATTTACTTCAGGTCGCCTTGCTTCGGCTTTCTTATCCAGAGGCTAGTTTAAAAGAAATCGGTCTTTTGCTAGACCCTGCTGTTGGAAAGTCTGGCGTTAATCATAGATTGCGTAAAATTAATATGTTAGCAGAACAATTAAGGAGTGATGAATATGACAGAAAAAACGTTAACCGTAACATCTAGCCTTGAGGCTCGCCCTGCCGCCTTGTTTGTACAAACTGCAAGCAAATTTACTTCCAATGTTCGTCTAAAAATCGACAACAATGTGGTAAATGGCAAAAGCATTATGGGGATTATTTCTCTTGGTATTTTGGATGGACATGTTGTTACAGTTATGGCTGAAGGTACAGACGAAAATGATGCAGTGGCAGAGTTGAGCACATTTTTATCCTACTAAGGCAGGCTACCATCGTTGCTGCTGGACATCTCTAAAACGGAAAATTTTTAGAAGTGACCTGTTGTGAGCACTATCGTAAAATACAAACATAGAAAAAAGCAAGGGTCTTTAAAGAGCCCTTGCTTTTTTCATTAAAAATACTGAGTTAGGACCATATATAGGACAGTGGAACCAAAAACGCTAATAAGCGTATTGGATCGCCATAAATAGGTACCAACTACAAAAACCACAGCCACTAGTTCTTTCAAACCAAAGGCAAAAGCATATCCCCGTGTAAAGCAGTACACAACAATAATGGTAATAATGGTGGGTGGCAAGTATGTACCCAAGTACAAAACAACTTTAGAAGGTTTTTTTGATTGGCTTCCAAATAAAAGAAATGGAAAAAGGCGGGTAGAAAAGGTAATTAGGGCAATATAGGCAATGACAAAAAAAAGAGAGCTATTCATAAGACACAATCCTTTTCCGCAGTAAAATAAGCCCTACCAAAGCCAGTAAGGTAGCCAGCAACAAAAGCCGTTCGTGGCCAGCTACAAACAAGGCAACAATGGCACAAGTTGCCCCAAGCCAAAAGGGGATTTTTGTTTTAAAAGCCTTTACCATTTCGATTAAAATCACGATAAATAGAGCAGTCATTGCAAAATCCATACCTTTTGTATTGATGGGCACAAATTTTCCCAAAAGCCCCCCCAATAGACAAGATGTAAACCAAGAAAAGTGGTTTACTGCCGTTACCCAAAAGCAAAATTTAACCCGTTGTTGGGGAGATTCTTCGGGTAGTTTTCGGTTGTTGGTGAGCAGTGCATAAGTTTCGTCGGTTAAACTGTAAATGAGATAAAACTTCTGCAAAGGAGAGGCAGGCTTATAGTCCTCTAACAAAGACAATCCGTAAAATAAATGCTTGCTGTTAATCAGAAACGTAATGAGTCCAATGGTGAGTAACCCTGCTTGGCTAACAAACAGCTCTCGTGCAATGTATTGCCCTGCCCCAGCATACACAAAAATACCCATCATCCAAGAGACAAAAAATGAATATCCACTGCCAGACATTAAAACCCCAAAAGCAAAACCAGCAGACAGATACCCCAGTATTACAGGGGCGCATATTTTTAAAACGTGTACTTTAAACATTGTGTCACCTTTAATCATTATTTACAATCATGTCTAAAATTGTTGAATTACATTGGCAATTTGCTCCAGCGGAAGTTCCATATCCACGGCACCCAGTTGTTTTGCCGCCTTTGGCATACCATACACAACACAAGTTGCTTGGTCTTGACCGATGGTTTTTGCCCCGTTTAAGTGCATAGAATAAAGACCTTTTGCCCCGTCTGCTCCCATGCCTGTTAAAATAATACCCAAGGCATTGCGTTTCATAAGTGGGGCAATGGAATCAAACAAGACATCGGCAGAAGGCATAACGCCCTGTATTTTTGTCCCTGTAAAGCACCGAAGTGCCAACCGATTGTTTAGCTTGTAAAGGGACATATGATAACCAGCTGGGGCAATGTATATGGTGTTAGGATGGACAAAATCGTTGTTGCAAGCTTCTTTTACAGTAACACCACCAAGATTGTTAAGCCGAGTAGCAAACAAACTTGTAAAGCCAGAAGGCATGTGCTGTACAACTAAAATAGGAGGTGTTTCTGGCTGTAGACTGGATATGATGGATGCCAGTGCCTCTGTGCCCCCTGTAGAGGAGGCGATGGCAACAATTTTGGTGTGCTCGTCAACGATTTTACCGTTTGTTTGGATTCGTCTACTATTATTGGTGCGTTCATAAGCTATTATTTTTAAGGTGATCATTTTTATATAAGCAGTCATTAAATAGGAAGATATAAGATCGGGTTTTAAAATATAATCGCCCAATCCATGGCGAGAAAACTGGAAACCAAAAGCGGAGGAAGTAGATGTAGCAATAATCAACAAAGGATAACGTGCAGATAATCGTTTTAAATGATTATAATCTACAATACATTGATCCAAGTCAATAATTAGAATATTTGTGGCATTTATATCGAACTTTTGCTCTGCCATCAAAATATCCGGTGTACTTGTCAACATACCCGTAATACCTTCTTGGTGCAAACCCACTTGCAATTGATTAAAAAAACGAGTATCACGAGATGCAATTACCAATCGAGTATCCAGCAGTGCCATAATGTCGCCTACCTTTCTTGATGTATTCTACCAAATTAATGGGATACAGTGTCTCTATCAATTATCTTGCACAGAATTTTAAAAGTAGTGTTGTTGAAGTTGCTTTTCAATCGGTGATAAAGCAAGCGTTGATTCGTAAGGAAAATATTGAAAGACGTT
>CATKWE010000084.1:0-14871 GCA_949825025.1 Siphlonurus alternatus
GTTGGTTGGTTGGTTGGTTGGTTGGTTGGTTGGTTGGTTGGTTGGTTGGTTGGTTGGTTGGTTGGTTGGTTGGTTGGTTGGTTGGTTGGTTGGTTGGTTGGTTGGTTGGTTGGTTGGTTGGTTGGTTGGTTGGTTGGTTGGTTGGTTGGTTGGTTGGTTGGTTGGTTGGTATTTTGGGGCAATTGACACATTATATTTTTAATTTTATTATATCAATAGGAAACTTTTTATGCAACATGAAAATTATTGTACCCTGTCCCTTTAATAATAATAATATTAATACTGTACTGCATGTGTGCAAAATGTTTGCATGATATAGGTATAATTTTTATCATTCTACGAAATACCTAAGATGCTGTTATATATTATAATACATGGTAAATTGTCTGAGGGTATTCTGTCCAAGAGTATTTCGTCTAAGGGTATTTTGTCCAAAGGTATTTCGTCCAAGGGTATTTTGTCCATGGGTATTTTGTCTGAGGGTATTTTGTCCAAGGGTATTTTGTCCTAGGGTATTTTGTCCAAGGGTATTTTGTCCAAGGGTATTTTGTCCTAGGGTATTTTGTCCAAGGGTATTTTGTCCTAGGGTTAATTGTCCAAGGGTATTTTGTCCTAGGGTAAATTATCCAAGGGTATTTTGTCCTAGGGTAAATTGTCTGAGGGTATTTTGTCCTAGGGTATTTTGGTTGGTTGGTTGGTTGGTTGGTTGGTTGGTTGGTTGGTTGGTTGGTTGGTTGGTTGGTTGGTTGGTTGGTTGGTTGGTTGGTTGGTTGGTTGGTTGGTTGGTTGGTTGGTTGGTTGGTTGGTTGGTTGGTTGGTTGGTTGGTTGGTTGGTTGGTTGGTTGGTTGGTTGGTTGGTTGGTTGGTTGGTTGGTTGGTTGGTTGGTTGGTTGGTTGGTTGGTTGGTTGGTTGGTTGGTTGGTATTTTGGGGCAATTGACACATTATATTTTTAATTTTATTATATCAATAGGAAACTTTTAAGCAACATGAAAATTATTGTACCCTGTCCCTTTAATAATAATAATATTAATACTGTACTGCATGTGTGCAAAATGTTTGCATGATATAGGTATAATTTTTATCATTCTACGAAATACCTAAGATGCTGTTATATATTATAATACATGGTAAATTGTCTGAGGGTATTCTGTCCAAGAGTATTTCGTCTAAGGGTATTTTGTCCAAGGGTATTTCGTCCAAGGGTATTTTGTCCATGGGTATTTTGTCTGAGGGTATTTTATCTGAGGGTATTTTGTCCAAGGGTATTTTGTCCTAGGGTATTTTGTCCAAGGGTATTTTGTCCAAGGGTATTTTGTCCTAGGGTATTTTGTCCAAGGGTATTTTGTCCTAGGGTTAATTGTCCAAGGGTATTTTGTCCTAGGGTAAATTATCCAAGGGTATTTTGTCCTAGGGTAAATTGTCTGAGGGTATTTTGTCCTAGGGTATTTTGGTTGGTTGGTTGGTTGGTTGGTTGGTTGGTTGGTTGGTTGGTTGGTTGGTTGGTTGGTTGGTTGGTTGGTTGGTTGGTTGGTTGGTTGGTTGGTTGGTTGGTTGGTTGGTTGGTTGGTTGGTTGGTTGGTTGGTTGGTTGGTTGGTTGGTTGGTTGGTTGGTTGGTTGGTTGGTTGGTTGGTTGGTTGGTTGGTTGGTTGGTTGGTTGGTTGGTTGGTTGGTTGGTTGGTTGGTTGGTTGGTTGGTTGGTTGGTTGGTTGGTTGGTTGGTTGGTTGGTTGGTTGGTTGGTTGGTTGGTTGGTTGGTTGGTTGGTTGGTTGGTATTTTGGGGCAATTGACACATTATATTTTTAATTTTATTATATCAATAGGAAACTTTTTATGCAACATGAAAATTATTGTACCCTGTCCCTTTAATAATAATAATATTAATACTGTACTGCATGTGTGCAAAATGTTTGCATGATATAGGTATAATTTTTATCATTCTACGAAATACCTAAGATGCTGTTATATATTATAATACATGGTAAATTGTCTGAGGGTATTCTGTCCAAGAGTATTTCGTCTAAGGGTATTTTGTCCAAGGGTATTTCGTCCAAGGGTATTTTGTCCATGGGTATTTTGTCTGAGGGTATTTTATCTGAGGGTATTTTGTCCAAGGGTATTTTGTCCTAGGGTATTTTGTCCAAGGGTATTTTGTCCAAGGGTATTTTGTCCTAGGGTATTTTGTCCAAGGGTATTTTGTCCTAGGGTTAATTGTCCAAGGGTATTTTGTCCTAGGGTAAATTATCCAAGGGTATTTTGTCCTAGGGTAAATTGTCTGAGGGTATTTTGTCCTAGGGTATTTTGGTTGGTTGGTTGGTTGGTTGGTTGGTTGGTTGGTTGGTTGGTTGGTTGGTTGGTTGGTTGGTTGGTTGGTTGGTTGGTTGGTTGGTTGGTTGGTTGGTTGGTTGGTTGGTTGGTTGGTTGGTTGGTTGGTTGGTTGGTTGGTTGGTTGGTTGGTTGGTTGGTTGGTTGGTTGGTTGGTTGGTTGGTTGGTTGGTTGGTTGGTTGGTTGGTTGGTTGGTTGGTTGGTTGGTTGGATGGTTGGTTGGTATTTTGGGGCAATTGACACATTATATTTTTAATTTTATTATATCAATAGGAAACTTTTTATGCAACATGAAAATTATTGTACCCTGTCCCTTTAATAATAATAATATTAATACTGTACTGCATGTGTGCAAAATGTTTGCATGATATAGGTATAATTTTTATCATTCTACGAAATACCTAAGATGCTGTTATATATTATAATACATGGTAAATTGTCTGAGGGTATTCTGTCCAAGAGTATTTCGTCTAAGGGTATTTTGTCCAAGGGTATTTCGTCCAAGGGTATTTTGTCCATGGGTATTTTGTCTGAGGGTATTTTATCTGAGGGTATTTTGTCCAAGGGTATTTTGTCCTAGGGTATTTTGTCCAAGGGTATTTTGTCCAAGGGTATTTTGTCCTAGGGTATTTTGTCCAAGGGTATTTTGTCCTAGGGTTAATTGTCCAAGGGTATTTTGTCCTAGGGTAAATTATCCAAGGGTATTTTGTCCTAGGGTAAATTGTCTGAGGGTATTTTGTCCTAGGGTAAATTGTCTGAGGGTATTTTGTCCTAGGGTATTTTGGTTGGTTGGTTGGTTGGTTGGTTGGTTGGTTGGTTGGTTGGTTGGTTGGTTGGTTGGTTGGTTGGTTGGTTGGTTGGTTGGTTGGTTGGTTGGTTGGTTGGTTGGTTGGTTGGTTGGTTGGTTGGTTGGTTGGTTGGTTGGTTGGTTGGTTGGTTGGTTGGTTGGTTGGTTGGTTGGTTGGTTGGTTGGTTGGTTGGTTGGTTGGTTGGTTGGTTGGTTGGTTGGTTGGTATTTTGGGGCAATTGACACATTATATTTTTAATTTTATTATATCAATAGGAAACTTTTTATGCAACATGAAAATTATTGTACCCTGTCCCTTTAATAATAATAATATTAATACTGTACTGCATGTGTGCAAAATGTTTGCATGATATAGGTATAATTTTTATCATTCTACGAAATACCTAAGATGCTGTTATATATTATAATACATGGTAAATTGTCTGAGGGTATTCTGTCCAAGAGTATTTCGTCTAAGGGTATTTTGTCCAAGGGTATTTCGTCCAAGGGTATTTTGTCCATGGGTATTTTGTCTGAGGGTATTTTATCTGAGGGTATTTTGTCCAAGGGTATTTTGTCCTAGGGTATTTTGTCCAAGGGTATTTTGTCCAAGGGTATTTTGTCCTAGGGTATTTTGTCCAAGGGTATTTTGTCCTAGGGTTAATTGTCCAAGGGTATTTTGTCCTAGGGTAAATTATCCAAGGGTATTTTGTCCTATTGTAAATTGTCTGAGGGTATTTTGTCCTAGGGTATTTTGGTTGGTTGGTTGGTTGGTTGGTTGGTTGGTTGGTTGGTTGGTTGGTTGGTTGGTTGGTTGGTTGGTTGGTTGGTTGGTTGGTTGGTTGGTTGGTTGGTTGGTTGGTTGGTTGGTTGGTTGGTATTTTGGGGCAATTGACACATTATATTTTTAATTTTATTATATCAATAGGAAACTTTTTATGCAACATGAAAATTATTGTACCCTGTCCCTTTAATAATAATAATATTAATACTGTACTGCATGTGTGCAAAATGTTTGCATGATATAGGTATAATTTTTATCATTCTACGAAATACCTAAGATGCTGTTATATATTATAATACATGGTAAATTGTCTGAGGGTATTCTGTCCAAGAGTATTTCGTCTAAGGGTATTTTGTCCAAGGGTATTTCGTCCAAGGGTATTTTGTCCATGGGTATTTTGTCTGAGGGTATTTTATCTGAGGGTATTTTGTCCAAGGGTATTTTGTCCTAGGGTATTTTGTCCAAGGGTATTTTGTCCAAGGGTATTTTGTCCTAGGGTATTTTGTCCAAGGGTATTTTGTCCTAGGGTTAATTGTCCAAGGGTATTTTGTCCTAGGGTAAATTATCCAAGGGTATTTTGTCCTAGGGTAAATTGTCTGAGGGTATTTTGTCCTAGGGTAAATTGTCTGAGGGTATTTTGTCCTAGGGTAAATTGTCTGAGGGTATTTTGTCCTAGGGTATTTTGGTTGGTTGGTTGGTTGGTTGGTTGGTTGGTTGGTTGGTTGGTTGGTTGGTTGGTTGGTTGGTTGGTTGGTTGGTTGGTTGGTTGGTTGGTTGGTTGGTTGGTTGGTTGGTTGGTTGGTTGGTTGGTTGGTTGGTTGGTTGGTTGGTTGGTTGGTTGGTTGGTTGGTTGGTTGGTTGGTTGGTTGGTTGGTTAATTGGTTGGATGGTTGGTTGGTTGGTTGGTTGGTTGGTTGGTTGGTTGGTTGGTTGGTTGGTTGGTTGGTTGGTTGGTTGGTTGGTTGGTTGGTTGGTATTTTGGGGCAATTGACACATTATATTTTTAATTTTATTATATCAATAGGAAACTTTTTATGCAACATGAAAATTATTGTACCCTGTCCCTTTAATAATAATAATATTAATACTGTACTGCATGTGTGCAAAATGTTTGCATGATATAGGTATAATTTTTATCATTCTACGAAATACCTAAGATGCTGTTATATATTATAATACATGGTAAATTGTCTGAGGGTATTCTGTCCAAGAGTATTTCGTCTAAGGGTATTTTGTCCAAGGGTATTTCGTCCAAGGGTATTTTGTCCATGGGTATTTTGTCTGAGGGTATTTTATCTGAGGGTATTTTGTCCAAGGGTATTTTGTCCTAGGGTATTTTGTCCAAGGGTATTTTGTCCAAGGGTATTTTGTCCTAGGGTATTTTGTCCAAGGGTATTTTGTCCTAGGGTTAATTGTCCAAGGGTATTTTGTCCTAGGGTAAATTATCCAAGGGTATTTTGTCCTAGGGTAAATTGTCTGAGGGTATTTTGTCCTAGGGTATTTTGGTTGGTTGGTTGGTTGGTTGGTTGGTTGGTTGGTTGGTTGGTTGGTTGGTTGGTTGGTTGGTTGGTTGGTTGGTTGGTTGGTTGGTTGGTTGGTTGGTTGGTTGGTTGGTTGGTTGGTTGGTTGGTTGGTTGGTTGGTTGGTTGGTTGGTTGGTTGGTTGGTTGGTTGGTTGGTTGGTTGGTTGGTTGGTTGGTTGGTTGGTTGGTTGGTTGGTTGGTTGGTTGGTTGGTTGGTTGGTTGGTTGGTTGGTTGGTTGGTTGGTTGGTTGGTTGGTTGGTTGGTTGGTTGGTTGGTTGGTTGGTTGGTTGGTTGGTTGGTTGGTTGGTATTTTGGGGCAATTGACACATTATATTTTTAATTTTATTATATCAATAGGAAACTTTTTATGCAACATGAAAATTATTGTACCCTGTCCCTTTAATAATAATAATATTAATACTGTACTGCATGTGTGCAAAATGTTTGCATGATATAGGTATAATTTTTATCATTCTACGAAATACCTAAGATGCTGTTATATATTATAATACATGGTAAATTGTCTGAGGGTATTCTGTCCAAGAGTATTTCGTCTAAGGGTATTTTGTCCAAGGGTATTTCGTCCAAGGGTATTTTGTCCATGGGTATTTTGTCTGAGGGTATTTTGTCCAAGGGTATTTTGTCCTAGGGTATTTTGTCCAAGGGTATTTTGTCCAAGGGTATTTTGTCCTAGGGTATTTTGTCCAAGGGTATTTTGTCCTAGGGTTAATTGTCCAAGGGTATTTTGTCCTAGGGTAAATTATCCAAGGGTATTTTGTCCTAGGGTAAATTGTCTGAGGGTATTTTGTCCTAGGGTATTTTGGTTGGTTGGTTGGTTGGTTGGTTGGTTGGTTGGTTGGTTGGTTGGTTGGTTGGTTGGTTGGTTGGTTGGTTGGTTGGTTGGTTGGTTGGTTGGTTGGTTGGTTGGTTGGTTGGTTGGTTGGTTGGTTGGTTGGTTGGTTGGTTGGTTGGTTGGTTGGTTGGTTGGTTGGTTGGTTGGTTGGTTGGTTGGTTGGTTGGTTGGTTGGTTGGTTGGTTGGTTGGTTGGTTGGTTGGTTGGTTGGTTGGTTGGTTGGTTGGTTGGTTGGTTGGTTGGTTGGTTGGTTGGTTGGTTGGTTGGTTGGTATTTTGGGGCAATTGACACATTATATTTTTAATTTTATTATATCAATAGGAAACTTTTAAGCAACATGAAAATTATTGTACCCTGTCCCTTTAATAATAATAATATTAATACTGTACTGCATGTGTGCAAAATGTTTGCATGATATAGGTATAATTTTTATCATTCTACGAAATACCTAAGATGCTGTTATATATTATAATACATGGTAAATTGTCTGAGGGTATTCTGTCCAAGAGTATTTCGTCTAAGGGTATTTTGTCCAAGGGTATTTCGTCCAAGGGTATTTTGTCCATGGGTATTTTGTCTGAGGGTATTTTATCTGAGGGTATTTTGTCCAAGGGTATTTTGTCCTAGGGTATTTTGTCCAAGGGTATTTTGTCCAAGGGTATTTTGTCCTAGGGTATTTTGTCCAAGGGTATTTTGTCCTAGGGTTAATTGTCCAAGGGTATTTTGTCCTAGGGTAAATTATCCAAGGGTATTTTGTCCTAGGGTAAATTGTCTGAGGGTATTTTGTCCTAGGGTATTTTGGTTGGTTGGTTGGTTGGTTGGTTGGTTGGTTGGTTGGTTGGTTGGTTGGTTGGTTGGTTGGTTGGTTGGTTGGTTGGTTGGTTGGTTGGTTGGTTGGTTGGTTGGTTGGTTGGTTGGTTGGTTGGTTGGTTGGTTGGTTGGTTGGTTGGTTGGTTGGTTGGTTGGTTGGTTGGTTGGTTGGTTGGTTGGTTGGTTGGTTGGTTGGTTGGTTGGTTGGTTGGTTGGTTGGTTGGTTGGTTGGTTGGTTGGTTGGTTGGTTGGTTGGTTGGTTGGTTGGTTGGTTGGTTGGTTGGTTGGTTGGTTGGTTGGTTGGTTGGTTGGTATTTTGGGGCAATTGACACATTATATTTTTAATTTTATTATATCAATAGGAAACTTTTTATGCAACATGAAAATTATTGTACCCTGTCCCTTTAATAATAATAATATTAATACTGTACTGCATGTGTGCAAAATGTTTGCATGATATAGGTATAATTTTTATCATTCTACGAAATACCTAAGATGCTGTTATATTTTATAATACATGGTAAATTGTCTGAGGGTATTCTGTCCAAGAGTATTTCGTCTAAGGGTATTTTGTCCAAGGGTATTTCGTCCAAGGGTATTTTGTCCATGGGTATTTTGTCTGAGGGTATTTTATCTGAGGGTATTTTGTCCAAGGGTATTTTGTCCTAGGGTATTTTGTCCAAGGGTATTTTGTCCAAGGGTATTTTGTCCTAGGGTATTTTGTCCAAGGGTATTTTGTCCTAGGGTTAATTGTCCAAGGGTATTTTGTCCTAGGGTAAATTATCCAAGGGTATTTTGTCCTAGGGTAAATTGTCTGAGGGTATTTTGTCCTAGGGTAAATTGTCTGAGGGTATTTTGTCCTAGGGTAAATTGTCTGAGGGTATTTTGTCCTAGGGTATTTTGGTTGGTTGGTTGGTTGGTTGGTTGGTTGGTTGGTTGGTTGGTTGGTTGGTTGGTTGGTTGGTTGGTTGGTTGGTTGGTTGGTTGGTTGGTTGGTTGGTTGGTTGGTTGGTTGGTTGGTTGGTTGGTTGGTTGGTTGGTTGGTTGGTTGGTTGGTTGGTTGGTTGGTTGGTTGGTTAATTGGTTGGATGGTTGGTTGGTTGGTTGGTTGGTTGGTTGGTTGGTTGGTTGGTTGGTTGGTTGGTTGGTTGGTTGGTTGGTTGGTTGGTTGGTTGGTTGGTTGGTTGGTTGGTTGGTTGGTTGGTTGGTATTTTGGGGCAATTGACACATTATATTTTTAATTTTATTATATCAATAGGAAACTTTTTATGCAACATGAAAATTATTGTACCCTGTCACCCTGTCCCTTTAATAATAATAATATTAATACTGTACTGCATGTGTGCAAAATGTTTGCATGATATAGGTATAATTTTTATCATTCTACGAAATACCTAAGATGCTGTTATATATTATAATACATGGTAAATTGTCTGAGGGTATTCTGTCCAAGAGTATTTCGTCTAAGGGTATTTTGTCCAAGGGTATTTCGTCCAAGGGTATTTTGTCCATGGGTATTTTGTCTGAGGGTATTTTATCTGAGGGTATTTTGTCCAAGGGTATTTTGTCCTAGGGTATTTTGTCCAAGGGTATTTTGTCCAAGGGTATTTTGTCCTAGGGTATTTTGTCCAAGGGTATTTTGTCCTAGGGTTAATTGTCCAAGGGTATTTTGTCCTAGGGTAAATTATCCAAGGGTATTTTGTCCTAGGGTAAATTGTCTGAGGGTATTTTGTCCTAGGGTATTTTGGTTGGTTGGTTGGTTGGTTGGTTGGTTGGTTGGTTGGTTGGTTGGTTGGTTGGTTGGTTGGTTGGTTGGTTGGTTGGTTGGTTGGTTGGTTGGTTGGTTGGTTGGTTGGTTGGTTGGTTGGTTGGTTGGTTGGTTGGTTGGTTGGTTGGTTGGTTGGTTGGTTGGTTGGTTGGTTGGTTGGTTGGTTGGTTGGTTGGTTGGTTGGTTGGTTGGTTGGTTGGTTGGTTGGTTGGTTGGTTGGTTGGTTGGTTGGTTGGTTGGTTGGTTGGTTGGTTGGTTGGTTGGTTGGTTGGTTGGTTGGTTGGTTGGTATTTTGGGGCAATTGACACATTATATTTTTAATTTTATTATATCAATAGGAAACTTTTTATGCAACATGAAAATTATTGTACCCTGTCCCTTTAATAATAATAATATTAATACTGTACTGCATGTGTGCAAAATGTTTGCATGATATAGGTATAATTTTTATCATTCTACGAAATACCTAAGATGCTGTTATATATTATAATACATGGTAAATTGTCTGAGGGTATTCTGTCCAAGAGTATTTCGTCTAAGGGTATTTTGTCCAAAGGTATTTCGTCCAAGGGTATTTTGTCCATGGGTATTTTGTCTGAGGGTATTTTGTCCAAGGGTATTTTGTCCTAGGGTATTTTGTCCAAGGGTATTTTGTCCAAGGGTATTTTGTCCTAGGGTATTTTGTCCAAGGGTATTTTGTCCTAGGGTTAATTGTCCAAGGGTATTTTGTCCTAGGGTAAATTATCCAAGGGTATTTTGTCCTAGGGTAAATTGTCTGAGGGTATTTTGTCCTAGGGTATTTTGGTTGGTTGGTTGGTTGGTTGGTTGGTTGGTTGGTTGGTTGGTTGGTTGGTTGGTTGGTTGGTTGGTTGGTTGGTTGGTTGGTTGGTTGGTTGGTTGGTTGGTTGGTTGGTTGGTTGGTTGGTTGGTTGGTTGGTTGGTTGGTTGGTTGGTTGGTTGGTTGGTTGGTTGGTTGGTTGGTTGGTTGGTTGGTTGGTTGGTTGGTTGGTATTTTGGGGCAATTGACACATTATATTTTTAATTTTATTATATCAATAGGAAACTTTTTATGCAACATGAAAATTATTGTACCCTGTCCCTTTAATAATAATAATATTAATACTGTACTGCATGTGTGCAAAATGTTTGCATGATATAGGTATAATTTTTATCATTCTACGAAATACCTAAGATGCTGTTATATATTATAATACATGGTAAATTGTCTGAGGGTATTCTGTCCAAGAGTATTTCGTCTAAGGGTATTTTGTCCAAGGGTATTTCGTCCAAGGGTATTTTGTCCATGGGTATTTTGTCTGAGGGTATTTTATCTGAGGGTATTTTGTCCAAGGGTATTTTGTCCTAGGGTATTTTGTCCAAGGGTATTTTGTCCAAGGGTATTTTGTCCTAGGGTATTTTGTCCAAGGGTATTTTGTCCTAGGGTTAATTGTCCAAGGGTATTTTGTCCTAGGGTAAATTATCCAAGGGTATTTTGTCCTAGGGTAAATTGTCTGAGGGTATTTTGTCCTAGGGTAAATTGTCTGAGGGTATTTTGTCCTAGGGTAAATTGTCTGAGGGTATTTTGTCCTAGGGTATTTTGGTTGGTTGGTTGGTTGGTTGGTTGGTTGGTTGGTTGGTTGGTTGGTTGGTTGGTTGGTTGGTTGGTTGGTTGGTTGGTTGGTTGGTTGGTTGGTTGGTTGGTTGGTTGGTTGGTTGGTTGGTTGGTTGGTTGGTTGGTTGGTTGGTTGGTTGGTTGGTTGGTTGGTTGGTTGGTTGGATGGTTGGTTGGTTGGTTGGTTGGTTGGTTGGTTGGTTGGTTGGTTGGTTGGTTGGTTGGTTGGTTGGTTGGTTGGTTGGTTGGTTGGTTGGTTGGTTGGTTGGTTGGTTGGTTGGTATTTTGGGGCAATTGACACATTATATTTTTAATTTTATTATATCAATAGGAAACTTTTTATGCAACATGAAAATTATTGTACCCTGTCCCTTTAATAATAATAATATTAATACTGTACTGCATGTGTGCAAAATGTTTGCATGATATAGGTATAATTTTTATCATTCTACGAAATACCTAAGATGCTGTTATATATTATAATACATGGTAAATTGTCTGAGGGTATTCTGTCCAAGAGTATTTCGTCTAAGGGTATTTTGTCCAAGGGTATTTCGTCCAAGGGTATTTTGTCCATGGGTATTTTGTCTGAGGGTATTTTATCTGAGGGTATTTTGTCCAAGGGTATTTTGTCCTAGGGTATTTTGTCCAAGGGTATTTTGTCCAAGGGTATTTTGTCCTAGGGTATTTTGTCCAAGGGTATTTTGTCCTAGGGTTAATTGTCCAAGGGTATTTTGTCCTAGGGTAAATTATCCAAGGGTATTTTGTCCTAGGGTAAATTGTCTGAGGGTATTTTGTCCTAGGGTATTTTGGTTGGTTGGTTGGTTGGTTGGTTGGTTGGTTGGTTGGTTGGTTGGTTGGTTGGTTGGTTGGTTGGTTGGTTGGTTGGTTGGTTGGTTGGTTGGTTGGTTGGTTGGTTGGTTGGTTGGTTGGTTGGTTGGTTGGTTGGTTGGTTGGTTGGTTGGTTGGTTGGTTGGTTGGTTGGTTGGTTGGTTGGTTGGTTGGTTGGTTGGTTGGTTGGTTGGTTGGTTGGTTGGTTGGTTGGTTGGTTGGTTGGTTGGTTGGTTGGTTGGTTGGTTGGTTGGTTGGTTGGTTGGTTGGTTGGTTGGTTGGTTGGTTGGTTGGTATTTTGGGGCAATTGACACATTATATTTTTAATTTTATTATATCAATAGGAAACTTTTTATGCAACATGAAAATTATTGTACCCTGTCCCTTTAATAATAATAATATTAATACTGTACTGCATGTGTGCAAAATGTTTGCATGATATAGGTATAATTTTTATCATTCTACGAAATACCTAAGATGCTGTTATATATTATAATACATGGTAAATTGTCTGAGGGTATTCTGTCCAAGAGTATTTCGTCTAAGGGTATTTTGTCCAAGGGTATTTCGTCCAAGGGTATTTTGTCCATGGGTATTTTGTCTGAGGGTATTTTGTCCAAGGGTATTTTGTCCTAGGGTATATTGTCCAAGGGTATTTTGTCCAAGGGTATTTTGTCCTAGGGTATTTTGTCCAAGGGTATTTTGTCCTAGGGTTAATTGTCCAAGGGTATTTTGTCCTAGGGTAAATTATCCAAGGGTATTTTGTCCTAGGGTAAATTGTCTGAGGGTATTTTGTCCTAGGGTATTTTGGTTGGTTGGTTGGTTGGTTGGTTGGTTGGTTGGTTGGTTGGTTGGTTGGTTGGTTGGTTGGTTGGTTGGTTGGTTGGTTGGTTGGTTGGTTGGTTGGTTGGTTGGTTGGTTGGTTGGTTGGTTGGTTGGTTGGTTGGTTGGTTGGTTGGTTGGTTGGTTGGTTGGTTGGTTGGTTGGTTGGTTGGTTGGTTGGTTGGTTGGTTGGTTGGTTGGTTGGTTGGTTGGTTGGTTGGTTGGTTGGTTGGTTGGTTGGTTGGTTGGTTGGTTGGTTGGTTGGTTGGTTGGTTGGTTGGTTGGTTGGTTGGTTGGTTGGTTGGTTGGTTGGTATTTTGGGGCAATTGACACATTATATTTTTAATTTTATTATATCAATAGGAAACTTTTAAGCAACATGAAAATTATTGTACCCTGTCCCTTTAATAATAATAATATTAATACTGTACTGCATGTGTGCAAAATGTTTGCATGATATAGGTATAATTTTTATCATTCTACGAAATACCTAAGATGCTGTTATATATTATAATACATGGTAAATTGTCTGAGGGTATTCTGTCCAAGAGTATTTCGTCTAAGGGTATTTTGTCCAAGGGTATTTCGTCCAAGGGTATTTTGTCCATGGGTATTTTGTCTGAGGGTATTTTATCTGAGGGTATTTTGTCCAAGGGTATTTTGTCCTAGGGTATTTTGTCCAAGGGTATTTTGTCCAAGGGTATTTTGTCCTAGGGTATTTTGTCCAAGGGTATTTTGTCCTAGGGTTAATTGTCCAAGGGTATTTTGTCCTAGGGTAAATTATCCAAGGGTATTTTGTCCTAGGGTAAATTGTCTGAGGGTATTTTGTCCTAGGGTATTTTGGTTGGTTGGTTGGTTGGTTGGTTGGTTGGTTGGTTGGTTGGTTGGTTGGTTGGTTGGTTGGTTGGTTGGTTGGTTGGTTGGTTGGTTGGTTGGTTGGTTGGTTGGTTGGTTGGTTGGTTGGTTGGTTGGTTGGTTGGTTGGTTGGTTGGTTGGTTGGTTGGTTGGTTGGTTGGTTGGTTGGTTGGTTGGTTGGTTGGTTGGTTGGTTGGTTGGTTGGTTGGTTGGTTGGTTGGTATTTTGGGGCAATTGACACATTATATTTTTAATTTTATTATATCAATAGGAAACTTTTTATGCAACATGAAAATTATTGTACCCTGTCCCTTTAATAATAATAATATTAATACTGTACTGCATGTGTGCAAAATGTTTGCATGATATAGGTATAATTTTTATCATTCTACGAAATACCTAAGATGCTGTTATATTTTATAATACATGGTAAATTGTCTGAGGGTATTCTGTCCAAGAGTATTTCGTCTAAGGGTATTTTGTCCAAGGGTATTTCGTCCAAGGGTATTTTGTCCATGGGTATTTTGTCTGAGGGTATTTTATCTGAGGGTATTTTGTCCAAGGGTATTTTGTCCTAGGGTATTTTGTCCAAGGGTATTTTGTCCAAGGGTATTTTGTCCTAGGGTATTTTGTCCAAGGGTATTTTGTCCTAGGGTTAATTGTCCAAGGGTATTTTGTCCTAGGGTAAATTATCCAAGGGTATTTTGTCCTAGGGTAAATTGTCTGAGGGTATTTTGTCCTAGGGTAAATTGTCTGAGGGTATTTTGTCCTAGGGTAAATTGTCTGAGGGTATTTTGTCCTAGGGTATTTTGGTTGGTTGGTTGGTTGGTTGGTTGGTTGGTTGGTTGGTTGGTTGGTTGGTTGGTTGGTTGGTTGGTTGGTTGGTTGGTTGGTTGGTTGGTTGGTTGGTTGGTTGGTTGGTTGGTTGGTTGGTTGGTTGGTTGGTTGGTTGGTTGGTTGGTTGGTTGGTTGGTTGGTTGGTTGGTTGGTTGGTTGGTTGGTTGGTTGGTTGGTTGGTTAATTGGTTGGATGGTTGGTTGGTTGGTTGGTTGGTTGGTTGGTTGGTTGGTTGGTTGGTTGGTTGGTTGGTTGGTTGGTTGGTTGGTTGGTTGGTTGGTTGGTTGGTTGGTTGGTTGGTTGGTTGGTTGGTTGGTTGGTATTTTGGGGCAATTGACACATTATATTTTTAATTTTATTATATCAATAGGAAACTTTTTATGCAACATGAAAATTATTGTACCCTGTCCCTTTAATAATAATAATATTAATACTGTACTGCATGTGTGCAAAATGTTTGCATGATATAGGTATAATTTTTATCATTCTACGAAATACCTAAGATGCTGTTATATATTATAATACATGGTAAATTGTCTGAGGGTATTCTGTCCAAGAGTATTTCGTCTAAGGGTATTTTGTCCAAGGGTATTTCGTCCAAGGGTATTTTGTCCATGGGTATTTTGTCTGAGGGTATTTTATCTGAGGGTATTTTGTCCAAGGGTATTTTGTCCTAGGGTATTTTGTCCAAGGGTATTTTGTCCAAGGGTATTTTGTCCTAGGGTATTTTGTCCAAGGGTATTTTGTCCTAGGGTTAATTGTCCAAGGGTATTTTGTCCTAGGGTAAATTATCCAAGGGTATTTTGTCCTAGGGTAAATTGTCTGAGGGTATTTTGTCCTAGGGTATTTTGGTTGGTTGGTTGGTTGGTTGGTTGGTTGGTTGGTTGGTTGGTTGGTTGGTTGGTTGGTTGGTTGGTTGGTTGGTTGGTTGGTTGGTTGGTTGGTTGGTTGGTTGGTTGGTTGGTTGGTTGGTTGGTTGGTTGGTTGGTTGGTTGGTTGGTTGGTTGGTTGGTTGGTTGGTTGGTTGGTTGGTTGGTTGGTTGGTTGGTTGGTTGGTTGGTTG
>CATKWE010000085.1:0-14500 GCA_949825025.1 Siphlonurus alternatus
GTGAGAAAGCTGCTGGATAACTTTGTGGATTACTCTTTGGTGAATCGCCCCCAATTAAAGCTGTTGCAAGATTATATTTAGACAATTTTTAAACACAGAGGCCATGGCCATGTTGTGTCATGTCCTATATTATATCGGACATATATAATTATATGTTATTCCCCATTGAGTTTACACTACATATTAGTGAATGCATTCAGAAACGCATTTCGTTTTTTTCTTTCGCTTTTCAAATGCATGCAGGCGACGTGCTTTTATTGTGACGGCTGCAGCGGCTTAAAAAGGTGGAGGAGGGTGACTGCAGGGAGCTTTAACCTCGGTGGGCATTCAGAGTTGGTAATCTGGGAATTTTCCACTCGCAGCCTCCGCAACACGTGCTCTAAATTTCATCGTGGTTCCTTTCCCTCGCTGCTTTCGTGCGTTTTATATACTCTGATGGGACACTCGTCAAGACAAAAAATTACTTCAATATAAAAATTTAAAGCTATGATTATTAAAAACAATGAAACTGCATACTTTTTTTACGTATACGCCAAGGGCAAGGGACAGCTCATATACGTTAAGTATAATTTTGCCCGATTTAATTGCTAAAACAGACGAAGAGATTCAGATACGTGCAAAATTTTTTAGTTATAGCAATATTTTTATATAAAATTATTTTTAATAATATAATATTTTCACCATATCTCTATATTATAGTCTGCACTGCGTGACGAGTTTGAATGTTAAGTATAATGGGCGCGATTCACGCGCGAAGCATTTAGCCAGGTTTCTATCAACCACGTTTAACTAGGTAAAACAGGTATTAAGCATATATAGCGTATTATTAGGTATTAGGTATTATTAGGTATTAAACGTGGTTAAGGGCATTGGGTGTAGCACCGGTAGTTGGCAACACTGACGTATCTTCACCATGTTAATTTTTGATCATTGCTCCTCGGAGTAATTTTTATGCTAGAGCTAAGCTGATTGCTGTAGTATCAAGATAATTAGTAGCCCAAGTGCACAATTTGGCTAAATAAAGCCTGATTTAAAGAAAAGTACTTTTTTTATATTTTAGAAAAATGCATGTAAATTTAAAAAATTACTAAAAAATACTTTTCTTTAAATCAGGCTTTATTTAGCCAAATTGTGCACTTGGGCTACTAATTATCTTGATACTACAGCAATCAGCTTAGCTCTAGCATAAAAATTACTCCGAGGAGCAATGATAAAAAATTAGCATGGTGAAGATACGTCAGTGTTGCCAACTACCGGTGCTACACCCAATGCCCTTAAGCTAAACGTGGTTATAGAAACGTGATGGCTAACTGCTTCGTGAATCGCACCTCTTGAATATAAACATGAAGAGAGGTCACTTTCGTGTTTTTGTATCGTATGACAACAAAGTACATAATATAATCACAACAGTAAAGAAAACTGAGTTATATACAGTTAAATTAAATTTAAATTTAGCCGGATGTGAAATGAAACTTCGTATTTGATTGGTATATTATATACGTTATGTATTTGTATAGTACACAGGTTGTCCATAAAATAATAATAATTATAATGTATTGATGTAAAATTGTCATAAAATACGAACACAGGGTATAATGTATTGATGTAAAATTGTCATATAATAAAATACGAACACAGGTTATAATGTATTGATGTAAAATTGTCATAAAATACGAACACAGGTTATAATGTATTGATGTAAAATTGTCATAAAATACGAACACAGGTTATAATGTATTGATGTAAAATTGTCATAAAATACGAACACCGGGGATGCTTTCGTCTACTTCCGGGGGAATGTAAAATAATTTTACTGTAGCGGCGACACGATGTCTGCCCAAGCAAGGCCAACAAAGTTTACTTCTTACAGCACGACACTTCTTATAAATAGTTTGTAAATAACTTGCGTTTGTAGCCAGAAGCAAGATAAACTTTAAAGTTTACAAATAAAAAAAATACAAACAATGTGTTGCGTTGCATGCAGTTAAAAATATTTTTTATATTTATTTTTAAAATCTAAATTTTAGCTATACTTTATTTGGCTTGAGAAAAAAAAATAGATTCGTATTAGCGTTTTGTGGCCAAGAAAAACATTGGGGGGGGGGGGTTATTATTAAGGGGGGGGGGGTGCAAAATTTTCTCATGTATTTTCTAAAAGGGAGCAAAATTCAGTGAAAAGCATTTAATTAATTAAGTGTCAATAACCTCTATACTGTATGTATAATAGTTCAAAAAGAATTCTCATTGTTCTAATTATGATAATTATGAATATCTACTTCATGCCTATTAATTTAATGCTTACAATTTTGTTATCTGTCAAATATCATTAATTATAATATAATTACAGTAAAACATGCATGCAAGTAAAATATTTTATACCATATATATATTATAATGTTTGTAAAATGTATTAAAATATTTCATTATATTAATAATGTCATGCATTATCGTATATGTATATAATAATATGTATTCACGAATTCACTATACATAAAACACACTGTCACTCAATTACAATAACGTACATTATAGTGTATTATAATATAATTCGTAACTTTTATAATTATAATTTTTTCTTTGCATTGTCGTACGATACATAAATGTATCTGTTTCTTGTACAGTTAAGATCCCTTTCTTTACACAATGAAATAAGCAAGCTGTGGTCCAATACATTTGTGACTCAGTGTACGATATTATAAAATGACCCTATAACAATAACTGATGATCTCGCCCCCTCTACATTAAAATTTGTATGGCTAAGACATTTTCGCACGCTCTTGATGAAGATTGGTGGGAGATAACGAGGGTGACCTTGAGGAGGCCACTCGACTGGGGGCTCGTATGTATGGGGGGCGAGGACACCACCACCTTGTCTGCAAAATGTCCATCCGGATATCAGGAAGTATATTATAAAGTTCCTGACCTTCCTGCTACAATTTGCAATAGAACAGAATTTGATATTTTCAGTAACTGGAAGTTTCCTGTTCATATTTCAGATTTAAAACTTTACAGACGGGTTTACAGTAAATTTATGAATGAAATTTCAATTTTGAAATACGAAAAAAGAGTTCAGAAAATCGCAACTTTCGGCTATTCAAATTAATTTTAGTAATTTTACCTGTATACAGGTATGTTAAGGACAAAATTTGTTCATTAAAATCTTGAGACTTCTAGCTTCTTCCAGAAAAAAATATAAACTTAATTTGTGTGTCATCGGTTGGCTAGCACACAGGGGAGGCTTCAATTATTACATCTTTGATGAATGAAATAATTGCCTTAATTGTCACAAATTGCATTGAGCATCTTCTATATATCTTATTATGTATTAATCAATGAATGATTTTAATATGAGATTTATAGACGTCTCTTGATCTTAATGAAATGTTATAGTTTTAGAATTTCTCCTTGGGGCAAGGGCAACAAGAAAATGAAAATTCCAAATATGAGTTGCTATAGGAGGTCAAAGTGATTAAACGTTAGTCATGCTCATGCAGTGTATAATTATGACAGTTTGTTTATATGGTTATACCAGCGTGTGAAAGTTATCAGATTTAGAGGAAATGTCTGACAACTCAAGCCTCAGATATGAAGGTTATACCTTATAACGATGATTATTTTTTAATATTGTCCGCCAGAGTGCGCAATTTTATCGTTGCATGCCTGCAGGACGATTTAAAGAACGAACAGTTCAGAACGTTATGTCCCTCCAGCTGCAAATTATATAACTCTCACCCAGCCTGTGGAGAAGTATATACCAAAGAGCTTACATTGTACAATATAAGATCTCCGGAAGAATATCACGCAATGTTGTCTTCTGATCACTGTCTTTCTGTATACTGTCAATGAATTATTAATATTTTATTAAAAAAAAACATTTAATTTTATAATATTTCTAAGATTTACAAAGAAATCATTGGACAAAAATAATTTAATTACCCAATGTCATTATAAGGGTTTAAACGTCAATAGTTCTCCAGACCTCAGGTCACACGAGTAAAAAAAAATTAACTTTAAATGCATTTTGCTGTCCACAGACAATTTGAATTATATGTAGCGTTTATCTCGCATAAAAAAAAATCAACGACAAATTAATAACTTCTGCACTTCGAATTTCCATTTATCTAGTAAACTGCGACTTTTTCTTCTATATAATATTAACAGAACTAACGACTAAGTTGCAGAGGAGTGCGTGGATTATTGGCAATAGTTGCCATGAGCTTTTGTCCACCACGGGGGCCCACAAGATGCAATTAAGTCGGAATTGGTCCTCCTCCTTGAGCCGCTGGACGTCAATAAAGCTTCCCTGATAATGATGATGATGGAATAAAGACCCAGCACAGACTGCGTGGCGCGCTCATGAAACAGCCGGGACAGAAAACATCATGCATTTCAAAGCGAGCATTGATCTTAATAATTGGTCGAGTAATCAAGACATTAGTAATCAAACTGGGTGGAATATTAATGAAAATTTTGTTTATCGTATTTTAAAAAACAAAATAGAAATTTTGATTTATTCTTCAATAATATAGTGGATTTTCTTGAACATGCAGCAATGTAAGCGAATCTCTCTGTATCTTTAAATTATGTCATTGTTCATGTCTTGCAAATGAGGGGAAATTCATTCATGCTCGATGTATAATCTATTAACAAATTTTCGAAGATATTTAATTACTCGTATTAATATACGTTTCATGAGTTAATAAGATTTTATCAAACTTTTTATAGAAATAAGAGAAAAATTACATATTTATAAATAAAAATTATTACATAGGTCTCTTCCCAGGGTATTTTTTAAAATATTCTCACAAGTTGTGCCAATAAAATCAGTAATATTCAGCTTCAAGTGTTCCCCGGCGGGGAAATTTTCTCCAAAAGCCACAATGTTAGAAAATTTGATTTTTCCTCGGTAACTATTTGATTTGAAAATTTATCCTACCTACCCCCCAAAGCCCCAATTAGGGATCTTCTGATAATGAATCAAGAATTTATTTTCCTCTAAAAAATATTTTTAATGCCAAAAAAGCTATTTCGAGTTTTTTTTACATAGGCTTGGATAGAACGGTGGGAACACTGCAAAGTCAGCTGACTTGAAGCCTAGTGAGGCCATTCTTTTACTACCGAGCACAGCAGCTTGCTATTACTTGCTTGCCGCGAGTTGTTCGCCTACAAGCAGCCCATGCAGACAGCAAGGCGGTCACTTTGGTCACACTTTTTGTCCCGAGCACCTGGTGAGGCCAGGTGTGGCCACGCCCCCTCGACCACGCCCACAAAAATGCATATATATATATATATATATATATATATATATATATATATATAAACTATTCTTTGGTTCACATATAACTTGGTTTTCATCGTGTTTGTAACGTCTTCAGTCATTGGTGTGCTGTTCGTAACTAAGAACGTCACTGGCCGAGCCGAAGGACACCCGAGCGTTTCCGACGAAAATCAAGTTAAATATGAATTATAATAATATAATTATATCAGTGTAACATTGAATTCGGGTAAAAACTTCCGTTTATAAGAAAAAAAAAAACAAAACAGAAAAATAATGTTTTAACAATAATTTACTTTCCAATTTTACTAGTACAAATATAACTAATACAATGCTTCCCGTTAATTATTATCTTGTATTTAGCAGGAGGGTAGGGTTTTAAATTTTTTTTTTAAAAATGAGTAATTTTGATACGATTTTCAAAATTTTAAGCCTAATATTATGTGTGTGGCAAGCCGCAAATGATAAATAAATTAATTATAATGTTAATCTCACTCTCTAATAACGTTGTAAGTCGTTCAACTCAAATGTCATTGATTTGCTGATGAAAGATCACGTGGTCCCGTAACAACCAATCAGTAGAGAGAGGCCTTCAAGTTAACAAGTCTGCCATTGGAGGCGAATGACTCTATTTCCGGACACTATCATATAATCGTAGAGTAAACCGATACCTCACTAGCTGCACTGTGTACGTATATATGTTATATAAGTATATAACACACAAATAGTATTAAGACAGGAGGTAGCAGCAGATTCTTATTTCAAAAGACATGCAAAAAAAAAAAAAAAAAAAACTTGAACTCGGAAAATACTCGCAAAAAATTAATTAAAACTCTCAAACTTGGCATTTAAAAATATTGCATGTAATGTAAATAGTAAGCTCTGTATATTTGACACGGGTGTACGATTTATACTCACTGACTTCACATTTACTAATTTTTGTTTATTTTTACCCCTGAACGCCGCAACTTGCATGACAGACCACGCCAGAATAAAATTTGAACCAGCAAAGTTGAACAAATGACTTTGGATGCATTTTTAAAACCAAAATAAAGAAACCTACTAATTTTAGAAATAAAATGTTGTATCCAACTATCCATGGACATGAAATTTTATATAGTTAGCAACTTGCTATTGATCTTTATTAATGATTTAAAATTCAACACCTTCCCGCTAAAAAAAATTACTGATGTGTAATTTAGAATTCAAAATAATGTATTATTTGGGACCTTTATATAAATTAGGTTGCATCTGTTTATAGTGAAAAGGAATCGATTAATTAATGTTGAAGCACACGAGAGGGAACTTGTAATTAAATCGCGTACTGTCAGAACAGATGTGTAATTAAGATCATGTGAAGCAATGTCGGTGCTGCAGGTGTTCTAGTGCTTGATTTATGTCATAATAATTTGTAGACTGAGATGTATTTTTATATTATAGTAAAATTACTTGTTATGTTTTTGTTAAAAGTTGAAATACGATCATCTCAATGTCATTAAAATATATAGTTATCTATTTCTCTTAATCCATACACAACTATTTATTTATTTATTTTTATTTTTCATCCAAGTTACAAAAAAGAAATATACATTGTAAAAATGATGTGGATATTGCATCATGCTTTCAGAATGTATAGTGTATAATATAGTTTCGGTGGTTTGTGTTTGTGATATATTTTGTCACAATTGCTTAATAACATTGCCTGCAATGTAACATTGCAACCTGCATGTATTTATCAATCAAAAAGTACGTGAAGCGGTAAAAATGATATACAAGTCAGACACTCATCCCTTCCCCTCCTCTCATTGCAAAAGTTGTCTACTCTGCAAATAAAATCAACTGTCATCGTTTGAAGTTCATTAACATCATGCAGTAAAAAGAAACCAGGAACCGTTGTATGCAGTTTTATCAATAAAATTAATTATAAGATAAAGTGTCGGAACTTCCCGGAAAATGTCATCCTCTTTATAATGAATTTAACAATTTCTGAGTTGTCATCACGCAAAAGTACCTACTTTGCTAATACCATTGGATAACAGCTAGGAGATTAACGGGATATTTTGGTTCCATTGCTGATGGTTTTGGGACATTTTTATTATAAACTGAAAAATTTAGAGAATTTATGCAGGAGAAACATTTAAATATTAAGATTCTGTGTTGCGAATTAGCTTTTATAAAGAATTGTTCCCTTCAGATCGTTATCAGTGAAAAGAGATAAATGAGTAAACTTTCCTTGTGATGTTTTATAAGCTTGTAGACTCAAGTGGTCTTTAAACATCTCAAGAAGAAAACAATTAGATTACTTCATCACCACTTTAAAATTCACTCGAGACTCTACAATTAAATTCCGGAAAATACGAAATGAAAAACAATTTTTGTTTTATTGACACATCAAAATATTATTCTAAAATTAAACAAACACCGATTTTGTTTATCCTTATTGAAATAAATAATTATAAAAAAGTATATATATAAAATTTCTAATGTGTCAAATATGAAATCAAAGTCATGAGCGAATTTTGTTTTTCCATCAATAAAAGGTAGATACACTCTCGCAACGAAGTGTTTCAGAAACACTTGCCTGAAACGGAAAAAGTGTCTCACCATGAGTAAGGAAACACATTTCGTGTTTCAGCCATCGATCGAAACACATTTTCGTGTTTCATGAAGTGTTTCAAGAAAGCAAGACAGAATAAGTGTTTCGGAAGTGTTTCGAATTTTATATTTTCAAATTATTGCGCGTTTTCAGTTGAACTATCAACCAATCAGAAAAAAGCTAAAAAGCGTTAAAAATTCCAGCTGACTAAAAATAAAATCATGGCTTCGAGTTTATTTGTTGGACGCTCATGTTTATTAGTTAATTGTAGTGTAATTAGGGTGGTAATATATATTTAGTAACTACCTATAGTCGTAAAATTAATTAGTAAACATTTATTTAATACGTGAAGCCCTAAAGACAATTTTATTTATTCATAAATTTAATTTTAAAGTTATACATAGTGCTGTGCTGCCTGTGCTATGCTGCATCTGAATAAGTGAAACCAATTGGTAAGTGCTATTTATTTCTTAATGTTAAATGACACTATTATCAGTATATAATGTATTCGTAGTTTCAAGTATTGAACTGTACGGTATGCATAAAAATATATTTCATAATATGCATATTTATGATACATACCGGTACTGTATCAGACATTATCCCATTCATTATAAGTTGAGTTCCTGTATGCAAAAAGCTGCAATGTTTGATGTTTGAGTGTGTATTCATGAACAATAATAAAATCTGCAGCCACTAAACTGAAAACATTTAAGCATACATAGTATCAATACAGTACTGCAAAAGATCTGCTTTTAAAAACTGTTAAGTGAACATATTTAATACTATTTTCACTACACAATTAAAGCCGGTATTACACGATACAATTTTTCAAACTACAATATTGAATATAATTTTGCCTTACAAGAAAACTTGAACTCCATGTGTTTGTATGGAAATGAAATATTCTTGTTAGGAAAAATTGTATCGTGTGATACCGGCTTTAGTCCATGAATGTCTGTATCAAACTTGTATGAATTATATAATGAACTAGGTACAGTATTATAGGCATGTTATATTAGGTTTGTATTCTATAATAACACTGCTTGGTGTATGCATACCGGTACATTTGGTTTATACTTTCTTACTCTAGCTCAGAGGGTGGAGTAGAAAGTGCAGTGTAGATGACATATGTTTTGTTGTCTCAATACTTCCTCCGAGCTCATTGTGCTCTGGGCAGAGTTTACAGAAAGACATTTAGATACTGTATACAATACGGTAAAAACGTCAATAAAAACCGGTCTGTTTTTAATTGTATTTGACTGAATAGACTCGCTCAGATTTTGTCTCTGTAAATTAATGCATTCAGATAAGTCTTCCTGAAATTGTCATACAGATATGCAAATTTTATCTAAGCTTATCAGCTACAGTACTCTTTATTATTAAAAAAATAATATTGTTTTAAGGTAGAGATAATACGGATCAGGATCAGCTGGCACAATAGTAAAAAAATCCCATTCATAAATATTATGAAAAAAATTTAAAATGTTCTCCTCTAGATCCACTATCAGTAGGTAAAATATCAGGTGTACAAAAACGAGCTAGTTTTCGAGTAATTAATTTTTAAAGTTCTCTAATTTAACATGCATGTTAAAATAGTCAACTTTAAAAATTTATAACTTGAAAACTAGCAAGTTTTTGTACACCTGATATTTTACCTACTGATAGGGGATGTAAAGGTGAACATTTTAATTTTTTTTCATAATTATTGTAAATGGGATTTTTTAGCATTGGGCCAGCTGATCCGTGTTATCTCTACCTTACGAGGAATTATAGAAAATTATTTTTGTATCATTCATTTGTTCCTGTGGTTTTGACTGCAGAGTAACACCAGTTGCCGAACAATGCACGAAAATTTTTGTGCATCTTGACATCAGTCCTTTGGGAGATCAAGGACGCATAGGACTCAATGCAGACTTGGCCCAGGTAAGTTCACAACTATTTTGAAAGTTTCTTCTTTAAGTCAATTTCATTAACTATTGATTTATATGTACAAGACTGCAATCCCATAGTTTAAATTTGCATATACAGTACTTTAAAGTTTTCTTGCTACAAAATATGTAGTAAACTTGGATGTACTTGTTAAATATAAATGTAAACTGGTAATTTTAGTTTAAGTAAAAAAAAAAAAAAAGTATGGTACAATGCATTGGCTGGTTCTCGTTAAATGACCGTTTCAAGTAAAAATGACGTTGCTCCCTCCCTACGGTAAATTCATCTTGCTTTACACCCAGTGCCATGATGCCCTTGTGTGTGGTTCCCCAAGCTTTGGATATCACTTTGGTTCATTGATAAAAAGTAGAGGTGTCCGTCCTGACTGAGATTTTCCACGGTTCCTTCAGTCTCGCCTCAGCGAATGCTGGGACACGTAACAGGCGGTGTCCATCATTAGTTCCCTACCTTATCCTCACCCATTATCCCACCTATAGCTCCAAGCTCATAAGGGTGCATTCTTGGGGGGGGGGGGGGAATAAATAAATAAAAAGTGATTTCAAAATACAGTACTTAAAAATCTTGCATCTTGTAGTCATGGTTATTTGGCTTTGTCTTATCTCAATCTCTACTTGCAAATAATTAAGCATTTAAATTATGTGAAACTTATTAACAATGTGTAAATAGTAGATTAGGGATCGAACCTGTCATGACAAGATGGTCACCTTCTGTAACATTTTTGTTATTGATAAGGTGTCTCTGCAATTTTATTCTTTATAAAAATTGCAATAAAACTAAAATGTTTTATTTTCTTTAATTAACATTACAGCAATATCAATTTAAAATAATAATAATGTGCCAAAATTCCTTTTATTGTACTTTAAAAGTAAGAAGTCAGAAGAGAATAAAAAAGTTTTAAAGCAGTTCTGGTTTGCTTTTTGAATAAAAAACCAGCTACTGTATTTATTTTAATTAAATTATGTACCAACTTTCTACTTATCCCAATTGAGTGTTGCTCATCCAGCAGGATCTGTTTTACAAATAAAATAAATGCAGTACAAGAATTTTAAATCATGGAAGTTATATAATGTTAGTAATTTACTGTAACATTAAAAAGTGTAATCAAGACTCAGGACTCAACCACTCCTAGTGGTTGAACGCAGGCAACGCTGACCCAGCTTTTGAGACAGTTCCTGCAGCAGGAATCCTGACTTAAGCGAATGAGTACATTGTATCTGTGGGTCAGCGGCTAAATTAATCTCAAAGTATGTTCGGCAACACAAGCCGTTATTAACATGTCCTAGGTATGTGGGGTCTAGTATAAGCCTCAATACTTAAAACAACATCTTACAAAAAAGCAGAAAATAATGGACAACATACATGAAAAAAAATTATTGCAGAAATGAATAGAGGGTACGAAATTATGCTACTCTGAATTTTTCAGATTTTTTTGAAACCCATAACTATTTTTAAATAATTATTGAAAGTGCGGCCACGCCCCCTGGATGCGTCCAGTCTCTATCCTTTTTATTAAGGCGTCAGGGGTGCCCACTGAAATCACAGTACTTTCAATAATTATTTAAAATTAGTTCCGGGTCTCAAAAAAATCTGAAAAAATTCTCAGTAACATAATTTGGTACCCTCTATTTATTTCTGCAATAAAATTTTTTCATGTATGTTGTCTATTGCCTTGAACATCATAATGCTGCTGGCTTACCCCGCAAGGGATATGGTGTCATGTTATGAATGAATTAATTTTGTATGTCTGAAAATTTCCTCATGTCAATAATTATTATTTTAGATGGAGGTTGCTGCGGCCCACTTCTGTCAACCCTTCGTGGAAATCCATCCTTCAAGAAGCGATATACTCTGCATTAGAGGAGGTTTTGCCAGCGTTACCCACCTTGTATTTAAATAAACATATACACATAATTTGGACGGTGGAGGTTTTTACCTTATGGCTTCTCCGAAACGGGATGTGGCGTCATGTTATGTATGTATGATATCAATTTTCACAATGCCAATGCAATTTTTTTTTTTATTATTATTTAAAAGTGCTGGCTAATTAATTTTGAACTTATTTTTTTAAAATTTAATTTCTTAAAGTGTATATACACACATTCTGACTGTTGAATGTTTTGATGGTCACAATTATTATTTGTATAGAAAATCAGTTTATAATTATCAAGGTGAAAAGGCACAAATGTTTGATTCTCTTGCTAACAGTGCTTAATATTTGTGTAAACTGTGCCCTTTTTTTAAAATTCAGGCTTTTTATTGAAGAAGCATTAAAATACTGATATCTTTGATATAATGGAGCATTGACCTTAATTTTTTTATTTTTTTTTATCGCAGAAATATATAGAAGGTGCAAAGTTATGCTACCCTGATTTTTTTTTTTCAGATTTTTTACAGACCAGGAACTATTTTTAAAAAATTATTGAATGTTTTTTTGGTGAAGTCAAAAAGATATAGGACTTGCCACCGCGTGACGTCACAAAAAGGACCTTCAATATTTTTTTTAAAAATAGTTCCCAGGCTATAAAAATCTGAAAAAAATCAGGGTAGCACAACTTTGCACGCTCTTTCCATTTCTGCAAAAAAAAAAAAAATACAAATTGAGGTTGATACTCCATTATAGTATATTTACATCTTTTATGATTTTTTTTGCTACTATATATTTCAAATTCTCGTACTCCTATACATGCATTAAACATTGGTGGTTGAGATTTCATTTTCATCCTAAACTGATTAATACATGACAGTACCAATAGTTGCAAGTATATATAGGCATTGCTTAAATTGGTAGTTGCAAGAAATTATTTAAGGTCAATGTCTCCTGAATCTGGATTTGTAATCCGCTGTTCTCTAAAACATTCTTTCGCCAAGGTACAAATTTGATGATTATTGCAATCAGACCAGTTAGAAGGGGATAGGGAGTAAGAATTTGTATCCACCTCCTTCCCTTTCTACTCAACTCGTTGTCACTTACTGTGGACATTTTTCAGGTGACGTCTCTGGTCTGATTCCTGAAACTGTCAAATTTGTAACTTGGCAACAGAAAGTCATAGAAAAAAAAAAAGGATTGCAGTTTCAGGAGACTTGGATGACCTTAAACAATTTCTTGCACCTACCCCTTTAATATTATTTTTGATAGTTGTAATGAGTGTGTACTTTTTTAACTATCTTGTCATACTCTTTATATTACACTTTACTTTTATGTTTCTTCTGTTACAATATGAATACCGTAGATGTGTAGATATATTTTGAAATACTTTGAAAGACAAAGCAATTCCTGGTCTACTTTCATAGTAACAGAATATTAATGCTACTTGTCCTTTTTTCCTGGCTTCATTGATTATTAAACACAAAAATATGATTTTTATGTAAATTAAGAATTCTTTACTTGATAAGCTAAAAAACTTGGCTTTGTAAATATTTCTTACTATTTTATTATGCCTGAAGATGCATAGTTATGTAAGCAAATTCTATTTAATTTTTACCAAGGCATATTTTACAACTTACGTTGAGTGCCTACAATTGGAATTTGTGCCATGTTTAAAGTATACTTAATGCCTGCTGAAAAAAAAAAATAATACTATATTTAATATATATATATATATATATATATATTATATACATCATGCAGATTTTTCATTTTCAGCAGTTTAATATTTGTAATGTATTTTTATTCTGTTGATATTGTTGTTAATTATAAACGCATTTGTACAAGTATAAGAGATATAAAAACAAGCGCATTAGTATAATATAATATATAACTTTTTCATGCAAAGGGCATTCATATTGAATTTTATTTAACTTTTCGGACTTTTACCTTTGCCGGTGTTCGATGAAATCCTTCTGTGTGTAGTATGTTGCGATGGTCACTTAGTGTTCGTGCACGTCACTAACACTTGCATGTACTATGCATATCACTACGTTTCGAGAATCAACCGCTCTCTTCCTCAGGTGATCTGAGACCAAGTACATGTACCTTAGAATACCTAGAGATACCTGATGTAGGACTTTGAAAAGGGAAGGGGGGGGGGGAGGAGAAATATGATGATATTTGTGGATGGTGTGTGTAGGAGGAGACGGAAGGAGGAGGCGGCGGTGAGAGGGATGGGGCGGGAGATGAATTTAACTTGCATGATCTCAGATCAACTGAGGAAGAGAGCGGTTAATTCTCGAAATTTAACGTAGTGATATGCGTAGTACATGCAGCAAGTGTTAGTGACGTGCACGGACACTAAGTCAATGACCATCGCAACATACTACATACAGAAAGGTTATACATCTAATACCGGCCAAGGGAAAAGTCCGAAAAGTGAAATAAAATATAATATATAGTGTGTCACCATTAATGACACACTATTAATGATTATTGATTTTATTATTATGTTATTATGAATAAATAAAAATTGACACTATTCATATATTTGCATTGCAATTGTTTAAAATTTAAATATGATGTAACCATTTATGTGAATAAAACAATGTTAATTACTTTTATTAAATATTATACTGCAACACATTTTAAATTTTTGTATGAAATAAAGTGATTAATTAGCGACAATTAAATATGAATTTCAGTGTGTTAATTCGTAATATTTTCCTCTTAAAATTACAGGCGCGGATCCTGGCAAAAATTTCGGGGGGGGGGGGAGGGGGGGCTGCAGCTTACCCAGCACCCCCCC
>CATKWE010000086.1:0-13096 GCA_949825025.1 Siphlonurus alternatus
GTTAGGTAGTAAAAGTCTTTGGGAAACCAATTAGTTTATTAAGCTATCTAGGTAAAATCGAGAGCTCTAGTTTAATTAGAAATTTGGTTAGTACCAAAGAACCCCCTTGCTTTAACTATGGGGAGTTTCAGCCGCTTTCATAGGCTCATCTAATAACTCACACAATTGCTTATAATTGTTTATTATTAAGTCATTTGATAACTTTGATGTATTAATAACGTGTTCTTTATCCAGTGAACTCCACCTTGACTCTCTATGTATTAATCGACCACACAAGTTACATAATCACCATTTATGTATTCTATATACAAGTTATTACAGTTGTCAAGTTCAACTTTATTTAGTTCGTCTACAGATATCAATATCTCTGAGTAGTCATTTTGTATTAACCAATATCCATCTTCTTCACCTTCTATCAATCGTATGCTTGATGATTTGATTGTTGTTTGTATAAAACTATGTACACATATCACAAGGGGTTTGTTTTGATGTTCATTGAAGAATGTTTCCATTTGTGATATTAGGGTTGTTTCTTTTGTCATTTGTAGTTTCATTTGTATTATCCTCCAGTATTAGAAATTTTCATTTGCAAAAATACGAGGATATAAGGTATAATCTATATATCCTCAACTATTATTGTTGTGGTTATTTTTGAACGCTCGTATATTCTTTGGTTGGGAGTACGAGTGTTATTTTATTTCCTTTGATTTAGCATTTCACTTACCAATGATATACCTTGCCTTATTACTTCTGAACGATTAGAGTTTAGGTCTTTTACACATTTATCTAAAACTATCAATGTTTCCTTATCTACTCTAATTCTTAACATAGTATCTTTTGGATTATCTGTAAGTCTTGTACCTTTTTTCATAGCACACATTTTTATTAAACCTCCACCCTAAAGTTTGTTGCTACATTCTTAGTGTAGCACGTAGCGACAAACTTCGTCAATACCTTTTATAAATATTTTTTAAATAATTATAAACTTTGTAATGGTCTAATATTTATAGAGATGATATAATGAAAATGTGGGATACTAAAGATTAAAAAAATTGCCACCACTTGAGTAAAATATTAGTTTAGTGATAGAAAGGTGATAGTATGGGGTTATCAATAAAGGTCAAAAAGGTTAAGTCATTAGACAATTTATGGCTTGAAGTAGAATTTGAAAACGGACAACAAAAATATTTTGATGTGAAGCAACTAATACCTCAATTCCCTATTTATGAAGATTTGTATAATTATGATTTGTTTAAATTAGTATATGTAGACTGTGGTGGTTATGCTATAGCTTGGAATAGTGATATTGATATTTCAGAATGTGAATTATGGGAAAATTCAATATCTAGTGAAGATTATAAAAATAATATTCACTTCAGTGGAAAAATAAGCAGGTAATAATATACCTCTTATTTTTTATTCTTTTGCTAACGAAGGGGCATAAATATCTTTCACACAAATATTGCAAAAACTATTAAATTTTTTATCAAATTCATCAATAGGCTTTATTTCTCTACATTTCAAGCATTTTTTTGTTGGTATAATTGTTTCTATATTAGGCTTTTCAGTGGTTTCATTTATTGATTCTTCGTGTTTTTCTTCATCTTCCATATTTTTTTCTTTAATCATTATTTCACATTCATTTTCTTTTTTAGGCTCACTCTCCTTAATTAATTTATACGCTGTTCCAATGGGAATTTCATTGGATAGCATTTTTTGTTTGATTTCTTCATTAGTGGAGTTTATTACGTAATTAAAACGTTTAAGTGTACCATCACTTACATTTGCTAATTTGGCAATTTCTTTTCTAGTATTAGTAGGGTTAGTTTCCATTTTGGTCACGTGACCAAAATGAGATTGTTCATTAGTAGCTCTATTTTTATTAGATAGTATTAAATTCTCCTTAGCCATTGCCCTAAATTTCTCCTCATATTTTTTAGCAACCGTTATTCTTTGAGTTGATGTTAAGTTTCTTCTGCCTAATTGTCCATCTATCATCCATTGCATGACCTCTAGTTTAGTTTGTGTACTAGCGGTAGCCACATGACTAAATGGAATTTGATGTTTTTGGCATATAGAATACCTATGGTGTCCATCTATCATCCATTGCATGACCTCTAGTTTAGTTTGTGTACTAGCGGTAGCCACATGACTAAATGGAATTTGATGTTTTTGGCATATAGAATACCTATGGTGTCCATCTATTATGTGGCCATAAATTACCAACACACCGTACAAGCCATTTAAAGGCATCTTTAAGAGTGATATACATCATATGCACACAAATATAAGACTAATACATACAAAACGTTTTTTGAGCTAATTTAAGCGTATATAGGACGTATTAAATTCACTTATAGATATAAAATTTAATATTGACTTTTTGTTTTTCATAATATAAAATAAATATAGAAGATATAAAGGGGATTGCTCCCCTTTCAAAATTTAAACTAACGTTTCTTACGTTTGTTAGTTTTATGTATTTTGGTATTACTTTTTTATTAAGCGTATCTATTATAATGCTACTTATAACAGATACTATTATACTTATGTAATAAAAAAAAGCTACCCTAAAAAGTAGCATTTTTTTATTTATTCTGTGCCTATAATATTTTTAAGATAGCTGAATCGATGAAGTATTTTAGTTCTCTCTCCACGCATATTGAGTTCATCATATTTAAGCTTTAAATAATCATAACATTTTAGTTCATTACGAATCATAGAACTTGAAAAATGCTTAACCATTAAATCATGTAAAACAACCATTTCGCTATATGAAAACTCATCATCACAAGCACCACATAAAAAGTTTATACGTTTTTCGTAAATTGTTTCTGTATCATCTTCTATAATTTCTTCATCATACTCATTTTGATTTATAAATCTTTCAAGTGTAAGTTGGTCAACATAATTCTTATTTTTTGAAATAGTAAACTTTAAAAATATTATTTTACCACCTTTACCCTTTTTCCCATAAGGCTCATATGTAAAACATAAATCTGTATTTTCGCACAATGCTTTTTGACAACTGTCCAATACTTTTACCTTAAATCTTTCCCAACGTGGATACTCATCTGCTGATATTCCAATTAAATCTTTTAATTCATCAACTTTAATAATACGTTGACCTATTTTCTCATATTGCTTTAAAACCTCATACATACGCAACTGGTTAGAACTTTTCAATCGTAATGCATTCCACAATTGATATGTAAAATATTTATCTTTAAATTCGAACATTAATGGTAATGCTTTATCATGTGCATCTATTTCAAAATACCATTCTCCATTATCATCTGAATCTAATTTACATTCTTTAAAAGCTGAAAAGCACTAAATCCACCATTAGGAGTTCTTATTTTTACAATCTTACATAATAAACTATTTGCCGTATCTTCTAATTGCTTAATATTCATTCGACCAAAATCCATTATCTTTTGAAAATCTGAAATCTGAAATCGGACTAATCTAGTTTCTAAATCTCGTGCATTAATCTTACTCAAATAAATACTAAAAAATCTTAATTCTTGAATTTTCATATTATTAGTTCTCATTTCGTTTAAAATATTACTTTTTTCAACTAGATATTTTTCTTTAATTGACATAATTAACCACTCCTTAACAGTAATATATCATAAAAAACAACCTGTGTCAATATGAGTTGCTAATTGCGCAATAGAAAGTTGCTAATTGTGCAATAGAAAGTTGCTAATTGTGCAATAGAAAGTTGCTAACTGTGCAATAGAAAGTTGCTAATTGTGCAATAGAAAGTTGCTAATTGATATCAAAAAAACCCGAAAGTACGCCATTTTTTGTGACCGAAAACAGGTTTTAAAACAGGTTTTAAAACAATTTTTATAAAACAAGCTAACTAACAAGGAGAAAAAAACAAAAAAGTTATTAACAAAACAAGGCATTTTTGATATTTATATACAAAATCATGGTATAATTAAGTCATATTTAAAAGATTATTATTTATAATAAAATCTAAAAAATAAATTAAACAATACTACTAAATATATAAAATCAATTCTAAGTTCAAAAATTAACGATTAAGACCTATAAATAATGTTAAGCATAGAAAACTATACCTAACGAATAAAACGTCAAAAAACACCATTTAAATGTGAATTAGACATATATATAATTTTAGATATAATTTTTATGGAAACAGAGTGTATGTACTTTTTGTAAATTATATGTTAAATTATGGGAATATTACTTTTTGATGATAGGTGGTAAAAAATATGAAAACAATAAAACAAATATCAGATGAAATAGGAGTTAGCAAACAAGCAATACAAAAAAGAATATCAAGAGAACCACTACATACATATATATACCCATATATATCTACAAGAAAAGGAACAAAGTATATAGATTCAAAAGGTGAAAAAATTATAAAATCAGCATTTAATAATAATAGAGAAATAGCTATGTCTATAGATAAAGATACAGAAGTTGCCGACAACCAACAACCTAATGTACATAGTGATGTATATGGTAATGTAAATAGTGAAATTATAAAATTAATACAAGAAAATCTCTTTAATTTACAAAACAACTTGAAATAAAAGATAGCCAAATAATAGAATTAAATGAGAGATTAAAAGAATCTCAAGAACTAAATAAAAATAATCAAATTTTATTAGCATCAGAACAAAATAAAATTAAGACTAACACACCATTGCTAATAGAAGATAGTATAGAATTAAATCAAAATAAAAAATCATATATAAAAAAGAAAAATTGGCAATTTTGGAAAAATTAAGTAATTTATAAATCAAAAAAGCTGAACTATATATTACATAGTCCAGCTTTTGTAATAAAAATTTATTTTCAATTTCAGAAAAAACTATGGAAATTAATTCTTGCAGTATGTCATTAGGTATTTTTTCTATAAATTTATAGCCTATTTCTTGTGACATACTCTCACCACTTAGCCTAAAGGCTTACCCCATCTACTATAGTTGTTGTCATAATTAATAATCTTCTTTAAAAATGCGTATATACTTAGCATATACTAAATAAAAATTTTATTGAATAGAAAATTAATTTATACGCTGTTCCAATGGGAATTTCATTGGATAGCATTTTTTGTTTGATTTCTTCGTTAGTGGAGTTTATGACTGTGTTGTATCTTGCCATAGTGCCTTTGCTAACATTTGCTAATTTGGCAATTTCTTCTCTAGTATGAACAGGGTCAATCTCAGCTTTGTCCACGTGGACAAAATGAGATTGTTCATTAGTAGCTCTATTTTTATTAGATAGTATTAAATTCTCCTTAGCCATTGCCCTAAATTTATCCTCATATTTTTTAGCAACCGTTATTCTTTGAGTTGATGTTAAGTTTCTTCTTTTATTAGATAAAACCCATTGGCAATACCTATTAAATAGGGTATAATATTAACAAGAGGTGAGAAAATAATGATAAGAGAATTTATTATAACGTCTATATTTGATAAAAATTGGAGCAAGTACAATCTCACCGATAGAGATTAGTTGAGTTGGAACAAAATTTATTGGAAACCCCTAATAATGGAAATATTATTGAAGGTACAGGCGGTTTACGTAAATTACGGTTTGCTTTACCAAACAAAGGCAAAAGTGGAAGTGTGCGAGTAGTATATATAGATTTCATGTACTATGAAAAAATTATTCTTATAAATTGCTATAGTAAAAATGAAAAAGATACATATCAGATAAAGAAAAATCAATGTATAAAACATTCATTAAAAGTATAGAAAAAGAATTAAAAGGGAGATGAAAACATGAGCATACATGATGATACATTACAAGGCTTAGAGGAAGCATTACAGTATGTACAAGGTGATAAAACAAAAGCACGTTCTAAAAATATAAAAGTTATAAATATTAAACCTCTCAAAGAATATACAAACGAAGATATAAAAGGATTAAGAAACAAAAATAATATGACTCAACGTGTATTTGCAGAATTATTAGGAGTAACACCTAAAGCAGTAGAAGCATGGGAATCGGGAATAAATAAACCTACAGGTACTGCAATTAGATTATTTCAATTATTAGAAGAAGATAATGATAATGTGCTAGAACATATCTTGGTTAACTAAATTTTATAAAAACTAATCATAAATATATTTTATTTTAGGATAAAAAATTAAGTTTAAATTGTATTGTATTTTTCTAACAATCCGTAGAAAAAATTTAATTATTTTTTAAAATAAAATTAGAGTTTTCAAATAATTTTGATTGTTTTTTTTATTTTTTTGGAATATTTCTTTAAACAATTTTCAAAAGTTATTATAAATTTCGAAAAAATAATTTAATTTTTTAAGACTTTTATTTTATTTATTTAAAATTTTAATAAATAAAATTATTGTTTTGTAGTTTTCATTTTAAAATTTTGATTGCAAATAAAAATATTTTAATAAGAAAAGGGGTGTGGGGATAACCCCAACAAGCAAAAAATAAATCAAAAATTACAAGATTTTTTATTGTAATTTTTTGGAAGTGGGCTACCACTTCCGATGCTTGCTGTTCCATAAAATGAATCTGTTTTAATAAATAAAAAGTACAGTTTTATTATTAAATAATAAAATGGAAAATTAAAACAAATAATAATTGACAACTAGTAAACAAAGATATAAAATTATATTGTACATACAATAATTGACATAATTTAAAACTCACAAAGTAAACATTAGTATTGTTCACAAAACAAATAGTAATTTACCTGGGAGGAATTTTTATGAAAAAGAAATTTGGAGCAATTATACTATCTGCATTAATGATATTTTCTTCTACAAGCGTATTTGCACAAGAGGAAAAAGAAAGTAAAAAAATTAAACAAACAGATTATTTTACAGTAGCAAAAAAAAATGAAAAAAATTTTAAAAGCAAGAATAAAAAAGCAGAAACAAAATTTAATAGTTTAAAAGAGGAAAATAAAAAAGAAAAAAAGAAAACAAACAAAAAAGAAAACAACCAATATACAGGTGAATTTAATAATTTAAATCTTATTGAAAGCAATCAAGAAAATAAAACAATTTATGAAAATAAAGATAATGGAGTATATGACATCATACAATACTTTCCAGAAACTGAATCATATGTACTAATTGAAATTAGTGATGATACAGATGATATTATATTTCAAGTAAATGATAAAAACTATATTATCAGCTCTGAAAAAGGTATAAATGAAAAAATAGATGATATATATATGTATAATGAAAATGGAGAAAAAATTCCATTGGTAACATACGGAGAAATATTAAAAGATGAAATAAATGAAAATATAAATAACATGGATAATATAACTAAACCTAATTCTAGAGCATTTTTACCTTTTACTTATGACTATAATATATTAAATGGAACCTTTGGAAAAGATTACCATGTATATAATACAACTTCTACATATTGGTGTAATGTATTAGGTTGGATGTCAGTAGCAACAGGAGGAATAAGCTTGAAAGTAAGTAATCCGTACTTAGGTATTTTTTCATTCTTAACTGGAGCTGCTGCGACAATTGGATCATCAAGGAGTGTTACAACATATATAAAAGTATACCAAGCATACAGTACCAACATAACAAGTTATGTTAGAGAAAGATGGGATTATTATTCAGTAAGCAATTATACTGGATTTATAAAAAGTGGATATAGATATTTTACCAGTTAAGAAAGAATGAAAATATGAATATAAATATAAACTCAATATATGATTTTATAAAAAATAATCAAACACAAATAATTGCATTAGTAGGTATGATATTAGGTGCACTAAGCATAATAAAAAGCATTAAAAATAAAAAACAATAAAAATGTAAGCTATATATTTTATTATATAGCTTACATTTTAAAATAATTTGAATATCCAATATTCCAGTTATATCTTTCTAAAATAAATCCTAATTCTTCGACAAGATTATTATCCTCATCAATATGTACTAAATCATTGTTATCTTCAATATTAGATAAATTTAACTTTTTATGTTCTTTTTTTAATAATCCACCAAAAGCAATTAATCTTCTATGAGATAATGCATTATCCAAAACTATAACAGTTTCATCAGTCAAATCTAAATCATTTTTCAATAAATAATCATTGTCTTTTACAGTATATTTACAAGCTTCTGATACTTCTTTACCATTAGAAAGTTTAAACTTCTGTATATGTACAACTGCAGTATAATCAGATTTTAAACTTTCTTTCCAAAGGTTTGTCCAATCTGATTGTTTTATATAATCATTATTAAAATAACTTTTATTAACCATCAATATTATATGAAAATGAGGGTGATACATATTAAAATTAGGATTATCATCACCAATTTTTAAACCTAAATTATCATAATAATCTTTTCTTGATTTTAAATGTTTTTTCTTATTACCAAATTAGGCGTAAAGCCCATGCCTTTAGGCATGGGGATATAAGCCAATATTTTGAATTTTTATAATAAAAATGCTTGTGTTATATTGCAAGCAGTAGTATACTAGAAGTATGGAAAATCAATTAGAGCAAGGGTCTATCCTTGCTTTAAACGTCTTGAAACGGGCGTTAAACTATCGTTAATGTGTTCAGTGGAACGTTAGGTAGTGAAAGTCTTTGGGAAACCAATTAGTTTATTAAGCTATCTAGGTAAAATCGAGAGCTCTAGTTTAATTAGAAATTTGGTTAGTACCAAAGAACCCCCTTGCTTTAGCTATGGGGAGTTTCAGTATGACTCTTCTACACACCAAACAATAACTACATATAGGAATACTTCAACTTTAATAAGTACTAGTTTCTACCTTGTTAGAGTTTAATTAATGTAATGATTAATATATTTTATATTAAAGATTTAATATTGTATAAATAAAATAATCATTATAAGTAATAAATTTAAAAAAAATAAATCTTATTATGGAGTTGCATTAACATAAAATCAAAAAAGTTTTTTTTAATTAGTATTTATATTTTATTATTATTATTATTATCTGGATGTTCTAATAAAAAATGGTTTGAAACTTATAATCAAGCTATTATACATGGCATGAATTTAGAAAATATAAACCAAGAAGATATATTAGAAGAAATAAAAATAGAAGAAGAGTCTTTTGTTATATTTAAAAATCCAAAAGATAATGATTATATAAGCATATCCATAGCAAATATGGCTGAAAAAAATAATAAATTTTCTTGGTTTAGGAAAGATAAGCCTTATACAGGTATTGAAACTGAATTAATATCTTGGCAATTAGACACGTATTCTAAAAAAGATTTTACAATATCTGCAGGTACTGATTTTAAGACAATATCTAATTTTCATAAGAAAAATAAAAATGCATCTATAATTTATGAAAACAAAGGAATTTATTTTTTTATTAAATCTGGCAATTTAAATGATTAAAATAAAATACTATTGAGAGTGAAATAACTATTATAACTCTCAATGGTATTTTATTTTATAAAGTATTATGTATAATAATAATTATCAATAATCGATGACGTCCTAAAATAGGGCTTCATCTTTATTAATAGAAGTATCAAAACCACTCATAGAAATTTTACGAGTGGTTGATATATTTTTATGATTATCCATAGACTGAAAATCCAAATTGATAACTATATGTTAATGATATGCTGTATTACCGTATGTAAACTGGTAAAAATTATGTTAAGTACCCCCACCTATACGGTGTCGATAGTATGTTTCGGACTATATTTAGTTGCTTAATAAAGGTTGATTTAATAGTGTTTGTTACTATATACCCATTGTCGGTATTGTACTCAGTATTTTTGAAAAAACGTTGATATAACAATGTTTTTACATAATAAACAATAGGTATGTTCGAGATACTATTGGATATATATACGTATAGTACGTATTATAGCTGTTACAACGTCATATTTAACCGTATAGGCACTATAATAAACAACCATAGAACACTTAATTCATAACTATTTTAAACATATGTAAGCTATTGAATAGTTGTGTTGTAAATGTGTCTTAAATTAAATAAATTTTATATTTTATAACAGTATTTAGTAAGTTTTTTAAAAAGTCGGATTTCAGTATTTTATGTGATACACCCCGTAAGGATTGATTACAAGGTGGTAACAATTCGTTAGCACCTCTATGACTATTGATGAGCCGACCGAACGATTCGTTCCATCAGGTCTGACTATTGTTAATGCACCGATTTAGTGCATCAGGTATTAATTACCTTTTTGGGAGTTCTGCCTATATACAATATATACAGTGATTTTAATGTATTGCATTCTTTGTATACAGTTGTCATTAAGTAAGTACCATCTAGCCTAGACACCACTATTAATCCACTCTGTGTAATGTACCTAGTCCATATATACAAACTACTAACACCAAATCAATTTGATATTTTGCTGATACTAACAATCTTGACAGCTCGTAAATTGCACCAATTAATAACAAATAAAAAATAAGTGATAAATAGTAAAATTTATTTACTATTTATCACCATAATGTGTTCTGCACTGCAATATAAAAATAGATTCATTCTCAATGAAATATACGATTCTATTTTTATCATCAATTCTTCTACTCCAACATCCTTGATTACCATATTTCAATGGTTCTGGTTTACCTATACCATCATATCCATTACGGTCAATGTCTTTTATTAATTGGTTTATTCTTTTTAATGTTTTTTTATCTTGTGTTTGCCAATATAGGTAATCTTCCCATGCATTGTCATGCCATACCTTATTCATCACTAACCTCTATTAATTCATGATTAGTACCTTTACCAGATTTAATATCCAAAATTGCTTTTCTTATTAATTCTTGATTATAATCATTATAAAAATCATCAGTAATAGCAGAAATTTCAAAAGGTATTTTCTTTTCCCTAACAACAGCTTTTACAAAAATAGTGAATGCAGTTGTCATATTCATACCAAATTCTGAAAAAAGATATTCAGCTTGTTTTTTTAAATCCTCATCCATACGAATATTAATATTTGTTTGTGCCATAAATAACACTCCTTTCATTACTTAGTATATACATTGTATTAAATTATATGTATATTGTCAATATAATTGATATGTATAATAAAATGAGAGTATGTGTGATAGGTGGCACTAGGTACTAAATGGGGGGGTATGCGAAATACCTTCAGTTTGACTAACAATTTCTTCACCATATTTATTTAATCATTAATAAATAAATAAATATTGAGGGTCATCTACTGATTCGCATTCATATAAAGTGAACGGGTCTAAATCTAAACAAGTAGTCTTGTCATAACTCTTATCTAGAGTCCAAGCAAGAGTTCCTATTATAATGTTTCATAAGTTTGTCTAGTGTAGGTCTACTAACACCCAGTTGTTTAGCTAACCCAACTTTAGTAATATCCCTTTTCAAATACTGTTTCATTTTTTCCTCAAACAAGTTATTATCAATTATAAGTTCTTTTCTACCTTTAAATTTACCTTGTGCCTTTGCTATTGCTATACCTTCTCTTTGGCGTTCAAGCAAATTTGTTCTTTCAAATTCGTTAATAGCACCTATCATAGTCAACATTAATTTACCTGTTGGAGTTGATGAGTCGATACTTTCTTTATTGCTGACTAGTACCACACCCTTTTTCTGTAACTGTTCAACAATATCTAGTAAGTCTTTTGTACTTCTAGCTAATCGACTAAAATCATGTATATATATTGTATCTCCATCTCTAGCATAGTCCATCATTTCTTTGAATTTGGGTCTATTAGTGTCCTTTGCAGACACTTTCTCAGTAAACCATCTTTCAATATTATATTTTTTCAATCCTTCAAGTTGGCGTTCTTCATTTTGTTCAATAGTTGATACACGAACATAGGCTATATTCATAATAATAACAAATCTCCATTTGATTTCTTTAATATATTTATCATATCATAATGTAAATATGAAATCAAGAGATTGTTAACAATATGTAAAATAATGCATTTATTAACTTTATTTTTTACCATTACTCATCTTATTATAAATGTAAATTTACAGTAGGATATATATTTACAGTACACATATTAGTATTAATAAATAAAAAATAATCAAGGCTTGAGGGGGTTTGGGGGACGAAGCCAAAATATTTTTTGGAACGCTAGTGACAAAAAGTATGGCGTACCCCAATATAATTATAAAATTAAATTATCATCGATAAAATGAACTGAACATACTCAATAATAAATAAATAATCAGTGTTCATTTGAAATTATAAATAATAAAATAATCTAACCAAAATAAATATTATTATATTATCAGCTAAATTATTTTATATGATATTTATTGGGGGTTACACCAACCTTTTTGTAACTAGCGTTCCAAAAAGCCTAGCCACCCCCAAACCCCTGGCTATATTATTTATTTGAAATTGTTTTTATTGATATTATTTTTAAAACTTTTATAGCCGATAAACGTTGTTATATCAATGAAAATTGAGCAAAAATGATTCATTTTCGACACTATTAAAGTCACATATATATTATTCTCTTATTGGTACTTTAATAGTGTCGAAAATAATGAAAAATATCTAAAAAAAGCTTGATATATCAATGTTTATTGGGTGTTTTGTAACACGATTGTAACATAAGGATAATTATACATATAAAAAGTTGTCACCTTTAATCGTATATATAATTTATTAATATATGCGAACAAAGGTGACAACTTTTATTGGATATTTAAAAATACATTTGATAAATAATGTTGATTTTCTATATAATCATTAGGATAATTGAATTCTCCAGTGAAATTAAGTCGGTTATCATAATCTATTTCAGAGAAGTCACACCATTCTCCCATAGCTTCTTTATAGTGTTTTTCATAATCTTCACAATTTTTATTATAATAAGATTCAGCTTGTTCATTTATTGCCATAATTACCAAATTAGGCGTAAAGCCCCTGCCTTTATGTATGGGGATATAAGCCAATATTTTGAACTTTTATAACAAAAATGCTTGTGTTATATTGCAAGCAGTAGTATAATAGAAGTATGGGAAATCAATTAGAGCAAGGGTCTATCCTTGCTTTAAACGTCTTGAAACGGGCGTTAAACTACCGTTAATGCATTCAGTGGAACGTTAGGTAGTAAAAGTCTTTGGG
>CATKWE010000087.1:0-11395 GCA_949825025.1 Siphlonurus alternatus
TCAATTTATTTTACTATACACTAAAAATTAACTATGTGCTTCAAATTAGAAAATATCATGGCTTAATAAATGTGTGACTGGTATTTTTATTTTTCTAATTAAGTAGGGGTCATGCTATAAATAAGTACTTTAAATGTTTTTTAACATTTCATATCTTGTTTGCAAAAATATTTTTTTTATTTTCATTCTATACAAAAAAAATATACTATCATTTGAGTATAAAAAATTTTGTGAGTCCAAAATATGTAAAAAAATTATTTATCTGCTGCTAATTTTGCTCCATGCAAAATTATTGCTTGTGCCAAAACTAAAATTATTATTAAATCAATAATGAACAGGAACGACCAAAATTTAATTAATATTATTGAATATGACACCATGGAGGGTACTTCAAATAAATTTATTGTAGTTTTTCCAAAACATGAACGTGATTAATTAATTAAAAAAAATACTGGTATAAAAGAAAAAAATATTATGTATAATAGTTTTAAAAAAATACCTTATGTCACTCACAGGAGCAAATTATTGCAAAATACAAAAATTATACACAAATTCTTCTTATTGCAATTGCATTGCTTTTTTTTAAGTTTCTTTTGCTATACTTCACAATAGTCATGCACATTGTGAAAAAATGTTATTAAATGGAATTAAATAGGTACCTATTAAAGAATTAAAAAAAGTGATGATAATTCTGTTTGCTGCTATTAATAGATCTATTTTAAAAAAATATAAATATAACATATAACTTAAGATGATGTTTATTTAATTTTGTTATTTACATTTCATGTGAAAATTTGCAAAGCATTACTAATTGACTGGTAATATCAAAGCATCCTTTTATTAAACTAGGGTTAAATTAAAATGAAAAATTGTATATAAAAAAGAAAAAAATCTATTTTATTCTGTATTTTTAATACAGCTTTAAAATAAATTTATATAATATCAGCAACCGAAAATCGAGTTCATGATCGATAAAATACTAAAATTTATTATACAGTTATATAGTATTTACATCTGTATAATATTATACATTTACAGGAATATATACTGCATGATTAAACAACATCTTTTGCGCTAAAAAATAATTTTCCAGGTAAAACAATAATATTGTATAATATATACTAGATATAGAATAACAAAATATGAAATAATATATGAAATTAATAACGATGTAAAATTTTGTGTATTGAGTAAAAAAATTAGCAGACTCATAATAAAATAACTATACAGAGAGAAAGAAGAGAGAGAGAGAGAGAGGAGAGAGAGGAGAGAGAGAGAGAGAGAGAGAGAGAGAGAGAGAGAGAGAGAGAGAGAGAGAGAGAGAGAGAGAGAGAGAGAGAGAGAGAGAGAGAGAGAGAGAGAGAGAGAGAGAGAGAGAGAGAGAGAGAGAGAGAGAAGAGAGAGAGAGAGAGAGAGAGGTGGTAGCAACGGTGGCTATGCTGGGGGGTTTGGTGGATGAGAGGAAGGGTTAGTATGAGGAAGGGGGGGGGGAGAGTGCTGACGCAGAGGAAATGTGAGTCTGACAACGTAGAGGAAGAGATCCCCACGCTTGGCAATTTGCATGTCGTTCCACAGCAACAATACTGAGCTGCTGCGTCCACCGTCCGTCAAGCGCCACTGCTCTCATTCATTGTTTTTATTGTTATCAGAAAGTTGATGTGAGCAAGCAACGTAGTATTAGGCAGCAGTAGTTGATCGTGTCACAACAATGACAAAAAATATTATATGTTTCTATATAACAAACTTTAAAATCTAAACATTTATATATTTCTCAATTTTTTTAAATTGTTTATTCATGTAGAATATATTTTATTTATGTAACAGTTTTATAATATTATTTTCCATAGACTTTTGAATTAAAATAAATATGAATATTTTTATTTTTACGTTTAATTCATGTTTGCTGTTTTTGTGCTATCTTTATACTCTTTTTTTTTTAATTATATAATAAATATTTTACTTATAATCTATTTGTTGTTTTTTACGTTGTATACAGTATATTATTTCAATATATATGCAAGTGTATTTTCTTCTAATCTTATATCATAAAGGATAATCATCAATCAATATATTTTGTTTATAATAATATATACTGTAGTAAAGTATTACAAATTATTATGAACTTAAAAAAACATAAATATCACAAATTTTCAAGTATTTTTAATACATTTATTTGAATCCAATAATTTAAAATTACCTTCAATATAAAATGTACAAAAAATAGGTACAGTAACAAGTAAAATATCAAAGGAATATTTTTTTAATGAAGTTCATCGTCAAAATAATTCATTATTTATTTAAGTACTTTAAAATAACAAAAATCTCACATGCAGAGAATCTGATTAAACAAAAACATCAGCGTGTTCAATTATTGATATATGGACTTAGAGATTAGAATAATGTTTCGTTTTGCAGCTCTAATGTGTTAGTGCGACCACAAATATATCAACGACTGATACTGCTCGATGATTTACGCCACTTGCTGTGGTTCCCAGGACTGATTATTGACAGTTTCAGGCTGTAATGACCACGCATGCAACCCTAAAAATACAAACTCGCACATATCCGTAACTTTTTATTATTTCTCTTGTCACTGATGTGAAATATTTCAAATTGAGCGAGTCAAATTTTGTAACTTTATTTAATCTTTATTTTTTTTAACGAATTTTGTCTCAATTAAAGAATAATATTTTAACCTTCAATGTATTACTTAGGCATCATATATTATTTATTATATCAGATGATATTCTTTATTTTTGAGCTAATTTTTTGTAAACCTTTAAGGTAGAGAAAACACGCCCAATGTTAATAAAAATCCCATTCATGAAAATTATGAAAAAATAAAATGTTCTCCTTTACATACCTTATCGCTCTTATCAGTAGGTAAAATATCAGGTATGCAAATTAAAACGAGCTAGTTTTCGAGTTATTAATTTTTAACGTTTACTAATTTAACATGGAGAAATGGGACTTCCATGTTAAATTAGTGAACAATAGAAATTAATATCTCGAAAACTAGCTCGTTTTTGTATATCTGATATTTAACCTACTGATAAGGTATGTATAGGAGAACATTTTAAATCTTTTTCATAATTTTCATGAATAGGATTTTTATTAACATTAGGTGTATTATCTGTACTTAAACTATATTTTGTAATTTTTTCTTTAAATTTTCTTTCGGTTCATTTAATGTTTTAAACAATTTGCTTCATTTGCAATAATTATGTAGAAAAAAAGCAATATATTGGTACTTATTTCTGACACGAAATAGCTTAATTCTATGAAGTTTAATTGTTATTGTGATTTTACATTTTACTATTATTAAGCTATTATCAACATTTTGATGACGTGAACAGAGACAATTTGCATTCATTATCGTCATATAATTCTAAACTTTGTTATTCTGGTCACACGTCTGTCTACATCATGTTTGTAGCAATATTAACAGCAATTTCAGCTTTTTTTGTTGTGCAATAAATTTAGTCACCCCTACACATGATGATAGAGAAAAGTTTGGGTAGCTAGCCACCATATATAGAGTCAAAGTTATAATAATAGTGAGGTAGTATGAATAAAGTATGCAGACGAATATATATTTATGTTGAAAAAATTTCACATTTTTGTCTTTATTATTCCTAGCTCAATGTTTTATTTAATAAAAATGTCATAACTTGAAATATTGAATTCACGACCGTAGCTTTAAAAAAAAATATTATTATTATTATTATTATGTGATGAGACGTGTAATATTTTTACATCAATCTAGATACATTTCTAAAAAAAATATATGCGTGTGTGTGTATTTAAATAAAAGATTTTTTTTTTTAACTATTTTTTCTTCTGTCTGTGAGAGTAACAATTGTATTATTATTTTTTCGAACTTCTTTCTTTCTTATTTACGAAAGAAATGGCAGAAGGCATTTCTACCAACTTTTGTGGTTTCTTTAAATAAATAAGTTATGTTTGAAGTTGAAATTTTATACAATATTGACTCAAATGTAAAAAGAATAAAATATATGAAAGAAAAATATATTTTTGTATGTGTATATACATTTTCTTTGAGAAACATGTTAAAATTTTAAAATAAAACTCTGTATTACAAAAACACAAGTAATATATTTCATTTCCTGCGATATACGTTTCTTCTGTGTTACAATTTCCTTTATATCAAACAAAAAAAAAACACATTTATAATAAATTTTAACAGCTCGGTTTCTCAACAATATAAGTTTTCTCGAAATTTACCGTAAACTAAAAAAACGATGCTTGTCTTCTAAACACAAATCGTTTGAAATGAAACTAGTCATAAATGTGTTACCACAAGTCATGATAATTATTATTTATTTTATAAAAAAAATGCTGTCAGGTTCTGTGAAAATACAGTATCGATGGTGTTCCGTCAAATCGGACCAACTCGTTTTATCGCGATTTGCAAAAGCGAACAACTCGTTTTATCGCGCGCGCTCAAAAAGGACTAACTCATTTTATCTCAGCCGCTCAAAAACGATCAACTCGTTTTATCGCACACGCTCAAAAAGGACTAACTCATTTTATCTCGGCCGCGCAAAAATGATTAACTCGTTTTATCGCGGCTGTGCAAAAACGACTAAAATGTTTCCCAAAAAGGACTATCTCGTGCAAGTATGTTACCTTGCGAACATTTATCTGTCTTTTTTAATAAAATAATGATTTGTATTTCTTAATTTTTTAATTAATAAAACAGGTCATTTTTCGCCATTTATTAGTGTAACCTGGAATTATAATATTAAAAATCAGCTGAAGAAACAGCTGTTTCCCACAATTTATTGTCAACAAAGAAATGTGGATGGATTCGGCCTACAGAGGTAAATATCATGCCAAAAATATAATTAATACATATTATAATATGTATAATTGTTATATTGTATGATTATTTAATAAACATATAATATAATGAGTATATATTTTTTATAAAATACATAGAAATATCAAAGTAAAACAATATTTCTGTTCTGCAGATCATGTCGTCACATCTTTCACTAGCGGGCTTGTCCTGGCTTGTGATTTAAAGGCCTTATGAACCTTTGCACAATAATAAGTACACGGTAAGCTTTGCTTTAGAATGATTCGGCTGCATAAAATTTTTTGTTTCAGTAGCACAAATATCAGAGATAATAGCCGATGAAAAGGAACCTGTGACGTCACTCACGCTCATTCAGCGGCAACAATATAGGGAAATCCCTGCAAAAGATAGGTTGACTCCCGCTTCAACCACGGCCACAATTTGACTTCTGTAATTTTGAAACTTTACCAGGACAGTCTTGATAGTATTTTTCAAATAGCCTGAAAGATTTTTTTTATGACATTCATACAAACCGAGTTATTGCGGTAGAAAGAGGAGCGAAAATGTTGTATAGGAAAACAATGTTAAATTTTTCGCTTATCTTGCTACCGCAAAAACTCAGTCTGTACACACTTCACCAAAAAAATTCTTTCCGTCTATTTGACAAATACTATCAAGACTGCCCTGGTTAAGTTTCAAAATTCCAGAAGTAAAATTGTGGCCGTGGTTGCAGCGGGAGTGAACCTATCTTTTGCAGGGATTTCCCTATATTGTCACCGCTGAATGAGCGTGAGTGACGTCACAGGTGCTTCTTCATCGGCTATTATCTCTGATATTTGTGCTACTGAAACAAAAAAAAATATGCAGCCGAATCACACTGAAGCAAAGCTAATCGTTTACTTAATACTGTGAAAAGGTTCATGAGGCCTTTAAGAATTACTACAATTCAGCACTGATTGCCATTTAAGTTATTATTATTTTCTTAATTAAGTTCTGATAGGGACTATTAGTGTTAAATTTAGGTAAAAAGAGTAACGTCCTCTTTGTGAAGATGATTGGGGAACTGTTATATAATGTGTACAACTGTAATGTTTTGTTTTAAGAGTGAAAGTTTCCGATTTTAAATACTTTTTTAATTCACAATACATGATTTTCCATGTGGACAATAACTGTGTTACTATAATGGTTGAGATTGTTGATCTTTTTTTTTGCTCAATGTTCTTTTTATGTCCCTTTTTTTAATCATTACATGTTTTTAAAATAACTGAATTGTAAAAAAAATTGCATCTAATTTTTGCTCTGTTATCATCTTTTTTCCTCCTATTTTGCACCATTTTAGAGGAAGAAAGAGATAAAAAGACGAGATTACGTCTTTCTTTCTCTCCTTGAGCACAAAATATTTGAAATATATTCTTTATTTCTTCCTTTTTTTAAGCTAGGAAAAAGAAGATGTGTTTTAGACATTAAACGATTAGTTATAGACGTGTAATGGATGAGTTGAAGACGAAGAGTTTAAACTAGGTTAGCAGTCTAATGAATTTCTTGATTATTTTAACATCAAAAGATTGTGAATATTTTTACTGAAGGCAAGTAGCCTCATTCGTTAAAGAGTATTGGTTCCAATGATATATTCTTGTTGGTGCATGTATTATTACATGATGCTTTAAACTTGTTGTGATCTCTATCAGATGAAGGTGTCTAAATTATATTAATATGATGTATTGATATGCATATTTTTTCTTTAACTGTATTTATTACTTAAAATAGGTAGAATAAATAATAATAATTGGTGCAACAAATGGGCTTAAGGGGTGTAATTTTTTTACTGGCTCAATCAAAAGAGGATGTCGAAAAACAACCCTTAGATTTTTTTGCGATTTTTTTTAGCACTGCATCATACCTAAAATGGAGATTAAAAATGTATCTTGACCTGGAGGTTCCATCCGCAACGCCTATGACGTCACTACATTCTTTGGTTCAACTATATACCACTTGTAAAAAGTTATTGCGTTGTTTATAAAAAATATCATTTGTTTCCCTAGCAACGTGTTTGTTTAAAAACATTAAATAGTTCAAGAGGTCAAGAGACATTTTTAATCTCCACTTTGGGTATGATGCAGTGCTTAAAAAAATCGCAAAAAATTCTAAAGGATATTTTTCGACCTCCTCTTTTGATTGAGCCAGTAAAAAATGACACCCTGTAAGCCAATTATTGTTACAATTATTACACTATAATGTGTTATTAATTAATACCAATGTGAAGGAAAAATACAATGTGTTTTATTTTATTTTAAATTGATTCAATTCAATTTTTATTCAAAGAAATTGTTGTTATGGGCTTATGTGAACATTTTTGTATGAAAAAAAAATTGTTGACGCAATATTAGCATAACTTTAAACAAAATGTAAAGCCGCTGCTTTCGTTACAAATTTTCGGTGGCAATAATATAATAATAAGTGGAGTCAATGATTTCCTAGAAATGCAAACTGCATTCATTTTGATTTTACTTCTCAATACCTCACAGTAAATTTGAGGAATATTGTAAATTGATGCATAAATTAAGTTAAACTTTATTATGTTGAAGAAAGAAATGTAGGTAATAATAGTAAGTGCGTGTCAGTGAAAAATATATCTGTAAATTGGTAATTTCATGCACTTGTAAGATGTAATTATTATACAAAGAATAAAAAAAGGGAAAATTTCCAATAAAACTTTATACATTATATTTTCTCACCTCTTTTTTTTTAAAAATTTTTTAACATGTTAATACTGTTAATATTAATATGTTATATTCAATTCGAATAATTTTAATTTAATTACAAATGAGTAAATTAAATTAAATAACAAAGTTTTATAATTCATAAAAAAAAAGAAAATTAAAAAATTTAATATAAAAAATTAATATTGTAAAGTAATTAACTAAATATCTACTAAACATTAGATGAAAAAATATTTAGGCCACCAAAAAAAATTTTCTATTCATTTCCTTCAAGTTTTTAAATCAACATCAGCGATAAAAAAAGATAATCATTTTTGCACAGCCGCGATAAAACGAGTTAATCGTTTTTGCGCGGCCGAGATAAAATTAGTTAGTCCTTTTTGAGCGCGCGCGATAAAACGAGTTGATCGTTTTTGAGCGGCTGAGATAAAATGAGTTAGTCCTTTTTGAGCGCGCGCGATAAAACGAGTTGTTCGCTTTTGCAAATCGCGATAAAACGAGTTAGTCCGATTTGACGGAACACCATCGGTATGTTTATTTGATAATTCTACATTTTAACTCAATGACCATATTTATAATTAGGCGGTCCAAGGAGAGTTAAAATTTTTTTCACTTAGAATGAGCAATGCAATGAAAATAAAAGTAAAATAATTGAACTTTGACTACACTTAAAGATTCATCATTATAATAAAAATTTTAATGAGTAAAATATACCAGTGCATCAAGATTCATTATGCATTTAGTGCACTTTAAACATTAAATTTAACATGACAACTAAACGTTTTATTAAGTGATTTACTTCAGCCTTAAAGGGACAGGGGACCCTAAAAATAAGTATTTTTTAAACAAATGTTAATCATCAACTGAGTATGAATACATGCCGCACGGTGGCGAGTGTCCCAGGGTAAGCGCCCTATGAATTGCGCGACCGCGTGACGTCACGTTCATCGCCTGACAACACTGGCTGACTTTTCTCCATGTAACTCACTCCCCCTTCCTCCCGCCCAGCCGTCAGTGCGATGTTGCCTGTGCAATTGACCTGTGGCTCTCTATATTTAATTAATTTTTATAAATTTGGAGGATGTTCCGAATACGGAAATTTACTCATTTCTCGCATTAACATGATTATCTTACCAAAACTTTGTATAAGCATTCATGATTGCATTGTTCCACGTCCCTTTAAGATATTGCCTATTTTCTTTATGTTGTTATATAAAATGTTACATAAATGCTGTTATATAATTTTGATAACTAGTATAATAATTATATATAGATATATATATATACATATATATATATATATTGCAACAAAAAATATTTATTTTATAAGCCTAAAATAAACAATAATTATTTTAAATGCTTCAGTTCAACCTTACAATATTAAAGTATCTTGACATTTAATAACAAATAGTCTAAGTCTCGACACATTAACAAGGAAATAGCTATCTATATTTGCCATATGGTTGATATTGCTTCCCTAGCACAGTCTGCTGGTACCATCTGAAAGCTCTCTGTATGCGAAGAGACGCTTGGAGACAAGAGGGTGCAAGCGCACTCATGTATAAAGTACAGAAAAAGATTGGAAAGGGTCGAAAATCTAACAGCTCCTTAGGGAATCTTGAAAATACCTTTTCTTTCCCTCCCTGTTTTTTCACTCTCTTTCTCTCTCTCTCTCCCTTTCTCCCTATCTCTATGATTGGCTAGACTTAGGCATCTGTAGAAAAGTAGTAAGATTTTTCAAGATTTTTAGATTGTCACATCTTTTACACTATTTTTTTTTTATATTTTATGTCTTAAATTCAATAAAAAAAATGTGACTGAATTTCTATTGGATACAGAAGTTGAACAGATCAGAAAAAGAGAAAATATATACTTTTGTGTTCATCAAGGGGATTTGTGATCTTCAGGTCATTTTTCTAGAAGTTACATCATGTCACTGTAACGGCTTACTTTATCTTGTGTGATGAAGCCAGGTGCATGCATTTCTCCACAAGATCTTTTTTTTTTTTTTTTTTTTTTTTTACAAAGGTAGTCTACATGAAAAAAAAAAACAAATTTATTTAATTCCAAGAATTTCTGACGTTGGTGTGTATTATATAAATCTAAAAGAAAAAAGTTCAAAAGAAAATAAGAATTCGGTCAGACGCTTATATTTGGATTTATGTATTATTTACCGATGACGGGAAAAAGCAGCTTGAAAAATTGTTCGCAAATATCATGGTTAAATATAAAATGTTTAGTCCAGAATGAGGAAGTTATATTTCTTCTGGGATTCACTGAAACTAAATCTGAATATTATATTGCATTTACAAGTTAAACTTTTTTCACAGAAGTACTGATATCAGTGTATTATTATTTATATATGTACAGTTCTGGCCACTAAAACTGGAACACTTCGCTGGTTAAAATGAGCACCATCAGTCCACTTAATTGGCTTATCTGACAACACTGTCGGAGTTCAGATGAGTCACCTTCTCCGAGTCTACATATGACCACATTGCAATATAATAGACAACAATACTGGTCATTACTGCAAGTGAACTGATGGTGATCATACCATAAAGGTGCATTTCCATGGAGTGAATGTAGAGCTGGGCTTGGCGTGGCGAGAAAGACGCACTTATTGCTTCAATGTCATATGGCAGCCATGTTGGCGTGGAAAAATCGCTGCGGGGAGGCAATTTTTCCACGCCAACATGGCCGCAATATGATATTGAAGCAAGTGCGCCTTTCTCTCGCGCCAAGCCTCGCTTGACATCGCTCCATGGAAATGCACCTTAACTGTTCTGAAAACTATTATATTATGTGGACTGACGTCATAAAAACAGGTGTATACATCTAGTGAATTTTACCTGAGTGAGTTAAAAAAGTGGCACTGATGTGATAACATAGCTTTACTACTGGCTAAATACACGTATTAGTTGAGTCATATTGACAGTGAGTCGAAGGAGGACGTTTTCAATGCCATCTCTTGGTGCTTTATGAAGTCAATAAATGAACATCGAAATTAGTTGTTTTCTCAAACAAAGAAATTTCTAAAATACATGTACTGTATTGCTGATAATTATAAAAAAATTACTTTAACTATCGAATTCGCTGTTAAAATTTCCTCGCAATATATAAAATTAAAACATTGAATCAGTGAACCTTAATAACAGCAAATAGTTCAACCTTGAGACTTCGTAATTTTTATTCAAATATATATTTAAATAAAATATGCTCCGTCTCTTGAATATAATTACTTTGCTACGTTTAAATGTCACGTTGAGATAGCACAAACTACAATCATAAAATGAAAAAGAAAATTTAGCCATTATTCATGACAAAAGAATGAAAAGAAAAATTGTGAGACATCATGACAAACTTGAGAAAGGAAAAAATATATGATCTTTTAGGTATTATTTTTTTTTTATATGTTTAAAAAAAAGAGTTTGTAATTTCTTCCGACTTTTCTTTAGGGAATATTTTTGTATGACGGGTGTTAAGATAACATTTTTCATGTATATAAGATCACGTATTTCAAAGAGACACTTATTAACTATATATAATATATATATATGAAGAATAATGAAGATGAAATATAGTAAGTTTTTCAACTTACAGACATTGGCAGTATTTTTATATAATTTTAAACTTCTACCGTGTTTACACCGCCAAGACAAGAAAATTTGTCAGAAAATCTAAAACACGGTAGAAGTTTAAAATTATATATATACATATATATATATATATATTATATATATATATATATATATATATATATATATATATATATATATATATATATATATATATATATATATATATATATATATATATATATATATATATATATATATATATATATATATAT
>CATKWE010000088.1:0-10610 GCA_949825025.1 Siphlonurus alternatus
TACCAAAACCAATGGACCTCGGACTAAAATATGACTACAACAGCATCATGCACTATACAGAGGATGCTTTTTCAAAGAATAAAAAACACACCATTCAAGTTAAGGTGAGACAACAGATTAATAAAATATCACAATTTTTATAATAAATTAATAAGATTGTTATTAATGGATTTGAAAAGTTGATTACGATTAATATTTTACTGCCCGAGTTATGGAATATTTCTGTCAGAATGAATCATTGTCCTAAAATTTCAAATTTGAGAAGTTCTAAAATTTAATTAAAAATTAAAATTTGTTCCTCTTTTTTCAGAAAAAAACTGAAGCAAAGATTGGTCAAAATAAAGGTTTGTCCACCTTAGATATTGAAAAAATTAAATTATTGTACAAGTGCTAAAAAATAACAATAATTCCACATTTATTATCAATCTAAGTTTGTATTACATTATTGTGCTTTAATTAATTAGATTGTAAATATTAGATCATTTAAGGCGTTTTGCAACATATAGGTTCAAGATGTAAGCACAAAGTTCTACTCTTGAGTACATGTAAGCTATGTAATACTCAATGCTATGTATGGCAGTGTTAAAATATGATATTGTTATGTTTTAAATGATATTTATCCATGTCATATAATTATAGAGAAAACATAACAGTACATTTCTCTTACATATAAAAATTGCTGCACTAAAATGCAACAAATTAATAAATAAAGCAAATTTAAATTTTATTTCAAAAAATACATTTTAGTTTCATTTCATATTTTGTAAAACATTATTCAATAACTATTGTAAAATGAAGATTTTATATATTATTAAATCAATTTTTTAATATGTTTTTGAAGTAAAACATTAATTTTGACAATAATTATTTATTTTTATATTTTTCTTAACAAATTAATAAAAACAGAGAATATAATAAGTATTTACAATTTTGTGAAAGGGAATTCTATACAGTTTTTACAGTCTCTTATATACATTCAGGAGGTGATTTATGGCTTTTCCATTAACCGACTATTTTGAATGGGGTTTCCATGGTTCCCTCAGTCACTACTAGAATAGGATGGATTGCTATAAACTTTGGCTGACCCGCTTTATAGAAAGATCCCAACAAATCCTACACTAAGGTTCATATTTAACTTGGGTTTCGTCAGAAACGCTCGGGTGTCCTTCGGTTCGGCTTGTCCAGTAAAGTTCTTCGTTACAAACAACGCACCAATGAAAGAAGATGTTACAAACACGACGAAAACCAAGTTAAATGTGAACCTGCATTTCTAAATCGGAGGCACGAAGGGCCGGGAAGTCAAATTCAGTCACCAGTACCCTACAACAAATTGGTTTACATCAAACAAAACTCCCAGTATTACACTGCGTACATTACATTGCATTTGCAGATTAGATATGAAGCTAAAAAAAAATAAAAGAGGATGTGGTCTGACGCACTTTACTTCCGTATAAGTGTTGTTTTATTTATAATGTAAATATAAAAAGTGCAAGCTAAGTAAAATTTCAGGATTTCCTTTGTATTAACGTGAAAATCCCTGGCTGACTTGCTACTGACATATTTACTATACGTTTTACTATCAATAATTTTATTAACAAAACACTTTGGTTAAAATAGGATAAATAATTACTTAAAATTAAAGTTCCGTGATAAAATCATGATAATGTATTTGTGAATTAGGCTGAATAGGTTTCGTAGCGCTTTTCAATTTAAATAAATAAAGTGTAATTTTAAATATTTAATTAAAACAAGACTAGAATTTTTTTATTGTTCCAAGTTTTAGTAAATTGTATATTATATTTATTTTATATAATTATATAAACTTCCTGCTACTATAGGATATGCATGGTGATATTAAATTTAAAAATGATTGTCACAATAATGATAATATGCTTTCATTTAATACATGACATAGCAAGCAAAAAAAAAAAAAAAAAAATAGCATAATATTTATGTATTTTTAATTGATATATTTTTTAATTGATTTTTACTTCACAAATAAGAATATGGAATATTCCTCCCTCAGTTTTTTGTTCTATTACGTAGTATTTATTTTTTTTAATGTGATATTCAAAGTGAATGCTATGAGGTCCAAATTTAACATAGATTCCTCTGATGTTTTCAATGCATGATTAGCAAACAAATTTAACTGCAATATTTATCCTGAATGTTATTTGATAATTCTATAATTGGCCAAAGGGAAAAGATTCATTTCCATGTCGAGTGAGGAGTGACGTACGTTTCTAACCCTTCATTCAAAGTGCTGCATTTTATAATGTTTGTGTTTGTATGCTTGGAAAATTGACGAATTTTATAATTTGAATTTGAATTTGGTGGAGCGAGAAAAGCGCACTTGCTTGAAACGGCTTGAATGCGTTGAAAGACTTATGGCGGCCATGTTGGCGAGAGAAAATCGCTTCCCGCGCGGCGAGGAGCAATTTTATCGCCAACATGGCCACCATATGACATCGAAGCAATTGCGCTTTTCTCGCCCCGCCAAGCCCCGCTCCATGGAAAAGCACCTAAATGCGTAGTTAAATTTTCATGCGGTGTCCTCGAAAGCTTTTGTAAAGACCTATCTAATTTAAAGAAACAAAATTCCGATTTTATGGATATTTTTGTTGGACAATTTCAATTACAGTAAATTCAGGCCCTGATGAATTATTAAACAATATAATCCTTCTGAGTTGGAATAATTTTCATTTTCATGAACTTTTGACATTTTTCTTCGTCTTTTTTCCTCCTATTTTGCACCATTTTAGAGAAAAAAAGAAGGAAGAAGACCAGATTACGCCTTTTCTCCTCTTATTGAGCATTAAATTTTCAAAATATTGTCTTCATTTCATCCTCACTTTGAGCTACAGGGAAATAATATATGTTTTTAAGGTAATAAGATTAGGTTAAGACAAGTAAATGATGAGTTGAAGACGTAATAATTCAATTAGAGTGACCTTGAGGGCAAGGCAATGAACTCAAAACTCAAAATATCAATTTAATTGAAATAATAAGAAATTGAAATAATTTGAATTTAATTTAATATATAAATATAGTAATATTAATTACAAAATTCATTAATAAATATTTTAAAAATAAATAGATTTCTCAATAAGTGTTATGCATGTTTTTTGTTATTGCTTACTACCAAACTAAAGTCGTTTTGTTTCAGGGAATGGACATCAAGAAGATGTGTTTATTTTTTGTTTGATTTATTTTTTGCAAAATTCGTGAAATATTGTATATACTCAAATAGGGTAATCTTACATTGTTCTAGAGTCTTAGGGAAAATTGATGATGATATTGTACTCAAATTTTTTTTTTCTTTAAATCATTATAATTTAAATAAGTTGAAAGAAATGTTTCAAAATGTTAAATTTTTTCTTTCTGGAAAAATATTTTGTCAATAATTTCATCTATATATTTTCTTTGAAAAAAATTTTTTTTTGTTGTAAATTAAGATTAAATTTAAAGACATAATAAGGGTCTTGAAGAATTATTCTTTTTAATAACTTGTTTCAACCAATAAGGTTATGTAAAATAACCTTGGTTGATCTATGTAACAAAATGACCAATAAAAAAAAAAAAACTCCCCTGGTGACCCTGATAATATTTAGATTAGAATGATTTTACATACAACGGACATTTAACTTGGTTACTGTAATGAGTAAAGTGAGTTCCGGAAATTTTTGTATCAACATTATTAAAAAAAAAAAAACATTGAAAAATGTTTATACATGATTATGATTAAATATCCACATTTTATTATTTTCAAATAAGCAAGGAAATCCTGATATTTTTACTCAATATATTTACATAAATAAAGTAGCATTTCCGGAAGCAAAGTTTGTCCTGGTTTCGTTGGCAAAGATTTATATTTCAAAACAGCAATTGTGAAATTCATGTTATGAAACATATAATACTTTATGATTAAACTCAGTTACTGCTGGAGGCAGAAAATATTTTTCTACAACAGAACTGAGTGAAATAAATTTTAAAAAATCGAGAATGTTCTAAAACTTAATTATTTATGGTTTGAGCGGACTCAATTTATCAGTTTTCTCACAACAGCTCCATTTCCGGTTTTCGTCCATAAGGCCAATGTTAAATTTCTACCTCAGTTTTCACAAAACTGATAAGACAGATTTGCTTCAAAATTTGTATGCCATCTATTGATGGTGAGTTCTAAGTCCCCTGCAAAGTCTTGTTGCATTCAGGCGCTACGATTGCGAAATATCAACCTACTGAGATTCATCCTTAAAAAATTTGGAATAAATTATATGAGGATTTATGGCACTCTAAATTAAAAATTGACGAATCAAAGACATTTACATCGGTAACCTCTGCAATGACCATCCTGACTGAGGTTTCCATGTTTCTTAAGTTAAATATGACAAATGGAAAATCAGCAAAATGAGTTAAATTAGCATAAATAATGTTAAATGCTAGAATTTGGCTACATTAAAAACCTTTTTTGTATCCACTTCAGTTCGGTGTAAGAGTGAACCTTAAAAACTAAACTATTATTATTACAGAGATACACCTCTACAAGCTTGTGTAGCTCGATGCCGGGTAATGGGTAGGGAAAAGAGAGAGAAAGGGTATGGTGGCCACGGCTTGTTACGCGTCCCAGTATTCCACTTTTCCATGTTAAAATAGTAAATTTTAAAAATTCATAATTTAAAAACTAGCTGGAATTTGTGCATCTGATATTTTAACTACTGATAGGGGATGTTCAGGAGAACATTTTATTTTGTTTTTAATAATTTTCATGTGTGAGAATTTTTTTATAATTGGGCCTGTTACCTAGGGTTAAATTCAGTCATTTAATTGTGGCCAGTACCCTATACTAAGGTTCAGTTGAGAAGCTAGAAAAATGTTCAATAAAAAATTCTCGCTGGTTTTTAAGACGAACATTTAAAAAAATAAAACGACAAAATTGTGGCACGGACGTTGCAAATCCTGCTTTATTTGTAATATTTCGTAATGTCACCTCATTTTTCACATTGTTTTCAAACTGGCTTGTGGTGATAGAATATCCGCTAGCGATAGATACAAAAGAAGACTAAACTATGAAAAAACGTTTATACTGAAAATTGCTCTAGCTGGGAATAGCTTCTGTGTAATAATATTCACTCGTAAGTAAAGATTTCAAAATTTAATACAGAAATAATTTTTGAATGATATACTGTTATAAAATTATTTAAAAGGGAGTTTAAATTAATATTTTTTATATGTAATATCATTTAATATTCAATTTGACTGCCAAATTTGTATTTTACAACAGTTATGATTAAATAGTCAATGGAAGATATAATTATTTGATAAGAAATTAAATTTGATCGGAGCTGATCACATGCATTTATCATCTTTTATTAATTATATTTCTTTTAATGGACTCAAAATTTTAATTTTATATTCAAACGCTTATACTTCATATTAATAATTAAATAAAATATATTAATATTTTTAAATTTATAATAAAAATAAATAAATTATATTTCGCGTTTTTTTTTGTCTAGGTTATTAAGACTTTAACTATGGGTACTCGAACTCTAATTATTATCACCATGTTGCTATTACTTGGAAGTAGTATGGCCTCAAAAAAGTACAATAAGAACAAGCCAATGTCAAAGAAAGCATTGGCATCGTATGGAGCTATGGTCGTTGAAATGCAGAAGGAAAGTATTGGTACACCAGATCCTAACGTTGGTAAGTACAGTTTATATTTTATCTTTTTATGGAGGCTTCAAGTGATGCGCTTTCGCTGCGCAACTGTTTGTCGCTTAGGTCCATCTTGCACTTGAAAATGAAGCAAAGTGTTTTTTTAACTTTTCTCGGTTATAAATCAAGTAAAAAATCTAAATCTTGAATTATCTACTTTATTTTTCAGTTTGGACCAAAGTTCCGTAAAGGAATTATCCCTGAAAAATCTTATTCTTGGTGAAAAAACGAAATCACGTTTTTTTTACATAGGTTTGGTATAGCGGGTGGGATCACCGAAAAATCAGCTGACTTGAAGCCTCTATTAATCTTTTACTCACTTTTTACATCTTTTTTCGTCTTGTTTTGCACAATTTCTGAGGAGAAAATATGATATTACGTAATTTTCCGTACTTACCGAGCATAAAGTTTTAGAAATAGCACTTTAACCCCCACCCCACTTTAGCCTTGATTTTTATCCCTGGTGCTAAGCCAGGGGCTAACCATAGGAGCTAACCATGTTTAGCCCCTGGTTTAGCACCAGGGATAAAAATTGAATAAGCTAAAGTGGGAATTAAAGTGCTTCGTGAATGTCCCCCAATGTTTCCATTTTATCCTTAATTTGAAATAGGAAGAAATGAGATGTTTTTTGAGGTAATGAGATGTGCTTTAGACGTGTAAAGGATGAGTTAAAGATGTAAATTTTCAACTTCAGCAACTCAAACCTGCTCAAAGTTGACGAGTAGTATAAAATATGTACAATTTAAATAACCTCTAAAAATAACCTTTCAGGTGCGATGGTGAACGTCATGAATCCAGGTGACAACCCTGAAGAGATGGGTACCTATATGGAAGGTGACATCCTGACCATTCAGTCAGACGAGGTGCCATCGAACCCAACCTTCAGATGGCCAAATGGCTTGGTGCATTATAGTATAGACGGAACGTTCAGTAAGTATGAATTAATATAATTATAATATATTTACACACTAAACTTTTAGATACTTAATCCAAGTACAATTTTTGTACTTTTTTTGACTCTGTTTAATCACTACATATTTTGTACTTGGATAAAGTACTTATTTCAGCTTTTACAAAAAAAGTACTGAAAAGAAGTTTCAGTACAAAAAATGTACTTTTATTGACTCCATTTAATCACATCTTTTTTCCAAAAAAAAAGTACTGACTTCATTAATGTACTGAAAGAACATGTAACGCTAACGTAATGCATTATTTCTTGAATTTATATCTGATGCTTGTCAATAAATGCATATTGTCTTTATTTTACCTGCTGTATGTATTATTACATATTAGATGTATTAAATAATAGTTCAGAAAAAATAATATATAATGATTTAGCTCACAAGGATAAAACAACAGTCATATTTTATTATATTACTTATTAATTAATAACTTACTATTAAAAAAATTCAATAAAATTGAATGGCAATGCATCAAAAGTCAAAATTGAGTTAACAAGTAATTATATATTATATGATGCATAGTAATATTGACTGCAGAAGAACAAATTTTTTTACATATTTTAAAGCTTACCGTTCTCGCAAGATTTGATCGATTTCGATTGAAACTAAACAATCCACATTACAAACGTATATTCATGTTTGAGATTCTCTATATAAAACATCCCTAACGGTTAAGATTACTATAATTAATCGCTAATTACTAGCAGTCACTGATTGCACGGTCTCGTGGTCGGTCAACATATGTTTTGAACTTCGGGTTTTTTACGCCACTGTGGCAACTCATTGAACTTAAATTTCAGTACTTTTATTAAAAAAATGTACTGAATTTGTTTTGTACTTAAAAAAAATGTACTTAATTTGTTTTGTAATAAAAATAAGTACATTAATTTTTTAATTACTTCAAACACAGTTCAATTTCACGAAAGTACTTACATTAAGTACTTTTTTAAAGTAATGAAAACCCATTCAGTATCTAATATTTAAGGGTGTAGTTCTGTAAGTGTTGCTAAATAAATAACAACTTTAATTTATATTTTTATCAATTTTACCTAATATCATGCAGTCTATAGAGTTGTTTGCTGTTTTTGTTTACGAGGAAAAATAGCATAGCAGGTATACGGACGGTCAAGAGGGTAGAAAAGAGAAAGTGGAGGTCCAACTACTATGGCATTAGATAGGGGAAATGATAAAAAAAAAATTAAATAAAATAGTTTTGATTGTTCTATAATGATGCGATTTTTTAATGCTATCGTTTATTGGTGTATTTTTACAATTTTTTAAACCTGATTTATTTTGTTGAATAAAGTGAAAAAAAATCTATATGTGATTTGTTTATATATTAGTCTGTGCATTATGGTCCTCCATAGGGCAGCCTAACTTACAGGGGCATGACGTCATCGCAATCAACTCTATAGAGGCATGTTGGAATTGAATACAGTCAAATTAATTTGACATTCCTTCCGGAAGTAGCCGGAAGAGTGAAGTTTGTTAAGTTTTTTATGTGAGATTACGACGCTGAAATACGGAAAGGCCGGAAATATTTTACACTTCCGGCTACTTTCAGAAGGACTATCATAAATTTGAATGTATTTTAGGATGGCTAGCCTGGGTGCTCTTTTAATCTCCCCAAAAATTACAAATTTGCATCTTTTTGAGTCTTGATGTTGTACAGCACCAAAGCAGGGTAAAGTACATGCTGTACACTGGTCTCCTTAAAAACTTCCCACTTACAGCTTTGTAAATCACCATGCCCTCTGCATTATTCTTACGGTGCCTAACAGGGCCGCAAATAAGATGTTTTCTAATACGATGAGTGTACAAAACCAGTATCACTTTTCAATCGATTTTAATTAATGAATCAAATTGTGTCACTTGTTTCAGATCGTCAACAACGCAACACGATTCTCTCTGCCATGAATCAAATACAGAGGTACACTTGCATCCGGTTCAGACCACGCAGATCGGAAGTTAGCTACATCTCCATACAAAGTAAACCTACCGGATGTTGGTCAAGTATAGGACGGACTGGGAAGAGACAATTTCTCAATCTTCAGACTCCGGATAGAACTGGCTCTGGATGTTTGCATAATGTGAGTTATATTAATTTTTATTACAGTTCAACAAACGTAAGATTACCACCGGAAAGATGGTGAACTACAGTCAAATTAATTTAATATTCCCACAGGAAGTAGCCAGAAGTGAAAGAATTCATTAAAGAATTCATCATAGATTACATACGTATTTTTTAATTGGTACCATAGTTCAGACGAAGTTGGAGAAAAAAGCTATTTTCTGTTCCATAAGGATGCATGTTAAAGGCCTCCGAAACACCAACTTTGTGAATTTTTTTGTGGTGAAGCTATTTGAGATGAAATTTTTTGGTTTTCATTTCTCAATAGAAGACAGGTTAAACTATTTTTAGAAAATAAAATATTCAAAAAAATTAAATCGCTCACTCTACTTTAAAATAAAATTAATAATCTAATTATTAAGAATTAATCCAGTAGTATAAAAATATTATTTTCACATCCTAATTAATACTACATATAAAAATAATACTTTTCAAGTTGAAAAACATTATTTATTAACAAAATGTTTTCGACTCTATACAATATTCTAATCTTCCTATTATTCTAATGTTCCTGTTATAGATCGGTACTTCAATCCACGAGTTATTGCATGCTCTTGGAATTGATCACGAACAAAACAGAAATGATCGAGATAGTAATGTTCATATCGATTGGAGAAACATAAAGAATGGTGAGTAACAAAATTATTCATTCATTCATTCATTCATTCATTCATTCATTCATTCATTCATTCATTCATTCATTCATTCATTCATTCATTCATTCATTCATTCATTCATTCATTCATTCATTCATTCATTCATTCATTCATTCATTCATTCATTCATTCATTCATTCATTCATTCATTCATTCATTCATTCATTCATTCATTCATTCATTCATTCATTCATTCATTCATTCATTCATTCATTCATTCATTCATTCATTCATTCATTCATTCATTCATTCATTCATTCATTCATTTAGTTGTTTATAAATATAAAGATAAATATAAAAATAAATATAAATCTAAATGTAAATATTCTTTATTCTTATTTAAAATTAATACATTACTATTACTACTATGAAATAAATTTCATGTTAGGTGCAATTATTTGTAAAATATGAAAAAAATCAGATGAGAATGCGAGAGTTACAAATATAAGACAACATACATGTATATATGAAAAAAATTTATTGCAGAAATGAATACAGGGTACCAAATTATGCTACTCTGATTTTTCAGATTTTTTTAAGTCCCGGAACTATTTTTAAATAATTATTGAAAATTCTGTGATTTAAAATATATCCCCCCCTGAATTCTTAATAAAAAGGATAGACACTGGACGCCTTTAGACGCCTCCAGGGGGCGTGGCCGCACTTTCAATAATTATTTAAAAATAGTTCTGGGTCTCAAAAAAATCTGAAAAAATTCAGGGTAGCATAATTTGACAACTTCTATTCATTTCTGCAATAAATGAAGGCAGTTTTAACTGACCATTATTGAGAGAAATATAAAATTGCGATCGTGATTTTTCAGGTAATGAACACAACTTCAAGAAACAAGCTTCGTTCAAAGGCCTGGGAGTTAACTATGACTACAGCAGCGTCATGCATTATTCCGTGAATGCTTTCTCTAAAAACAGTAAACCGACCATCATCCCCAGGGTAAATATCTTATAATACAGTTTGTTAGTTGATAAATTTAAGCAGTGAGAAAATTTATGTTTCAAAATAAATTTTATTTTTTTTTATATATTTCAATCAAAGTCTTCTGCTCGTTGTTAATAAACAAAGTATTGTTGTGTAATGTCTGTCGCGTAAAAGGAAAAACATGGGACGGTTGTTGATTTACATGTT
>CATKWE010000089.1:0-10088 GCA_949825025.1 Siphlonurus alternatus
GCTGTTGTGGTTCCTATCGCTAAATCAGCAGAAGTTGCTGTTGTGGTTCCTATCGCTAATCAGCAGAAGTTGAAGTAAGATAAACATTGTTAGGCTGATTAAATGATCCAGCACCTGTAAACCCACTACTATTTTTTCCAAACTCCCCATAATGAGTAGTTGAAGTCGTTTGATCGTTTGCTACAATTAAATTTGAAGATGCGGATGCTCCAGCATTTGTATTCTGAATGACCAATTGATTATAACCGTTGATTGAACTTTGAAAGCTACCTAAAATCCCCGTATCAGAATAACCTAAAGTTCCTGTGTTTAAAGTTCCTGTGTATACTGGATTATTTACTGTTAATTTATTTTGACAAATCAGTAGTTAAGTTGGTGATATTCGTCTGCGGAATTGCCGTAAAAGTCCCTGACTGAGTTGCTAAAGTACCCAGCCCACTAACATCAGCATTTGTGATTGCTAGTAAAGTTTTAGCCTGCGCTGCCGTTATATCGGTTGCGTTTGCGGTTGCTCCTGTATTATTTGCTTTAAACGTATTGGCCGCCATTTGCGACAACTTTGTATTACTTACTACGTTGTTAGCAATAGTCAAAGCAGTAGCTCCTGTAACGTCACCCGTATGAGTTGCATTTGAAACCAAGCCGCTGTATAAAGAATTTACAGCATTATCCCCTGTGTTTGTTCCAGTACTTGATCCTGATCCACTAGGTGCGCCAACCATTGCAGCGGTAATTCCGCTAACTGTGCCTGTGATGTAGGGCTTGCTAAATTGGCTTTTAAATTTAAAGCTGTTTGTTGCGCTGTACTAACTGGCTTATTTGTATCTGACGTGTTATCCACATTAGGCAAGCCTACATCTATTTTCGTTGGCGTTGCATAAGAAAAAGCCCCAGTACCGTCATTTTTTAGCCAGCCACTACCATTAGCCAAAGCACTAATTGAAGTTAACTTACTATTTAATGGCTGATATGTCGAGGAAGCCGTTGAACTTGTTAAATAATTGGAAAAGTCACTTAAAAAAGCAGGTGTCCCTCCTAAATCACGCCACGTAACCGTTTTATTTCCAGTTACGGCAGAATAATCAAACTTTAAATAGTCTGTCGCTGTGCCAAAACTTGAATTCCCATTATTTATATTGAAATACCTTACTCCTTCACGGCTAAAACTATAACCACCTGTGTAGGTAAAACTTATTTTAGAATAAGCATCTTGGTCTAAACTTAAACCAGAAGAAAACAAAGTATTGTCTAAAAAATTCTTTGTATCTGTAATCGTTTCATTTGTATCTCGATGCACTACATTCAAATCGTCTGTTAATTGACTTAAAGTGCTTGGAATATCGCTAGTCAAAGCTATTGTACCTGACTTATCAGGAGTGTCTAAATTTCTATTAGCAGTTAATGCATCGGCATAAATTCTACCTACAAATGAATTAGCGGTGTTTTTAATTGTGAAAACTCCATCCCCTATTTGCTCTATTTTGCTTTTTTCGGCACTGGATAATAATCCATCATTTGAGCTATCGGCTAAAGGAAAAGTAAACCCTGTACCCGTTGAAGAAACTACATTTCGAGTAGACGGCACATAAGAAATGTTTGTGGCGCTGCTTCCGCCTCCTGATTGATTATTGTTAACGAGTTTTACCCAACCACTGGTTGTATATTCAATTACATCACCTCCCTTTAAAGAAATAACGCCATTGCCTAAATTAGTGTTAGCATCTGTTCCATTTGCAATTATGAAATAATCCCCTACTATATATGTGGTTACCCCTATAATAGTCGGGTAATCATCAATGGCACTGTAATAACCACGATTATGGGAAGCCGTTAAATCAGCCCCAATTGTTTGTAACTTTACTTCTCCAGAATTATTTAAAACTAATGCTTTTGATGCGCCCGTTATCGTTGCTGGAGTCGTTGTAAATTTTATCCCTTTATGTGAGGAATAGCCGTTAACATTATTTACTGGATAATAAATTACTTGCGCATTTATCGTCAATGCACTTAAAAATAATAGTGTGATAATTAGTTTTTTCATTTTATTTAATAAAGGATTATTTCTATTTCGGTTCCGCTCTGGTCAAACATTGCTAAAAGATTAGTGTCTGATATTTCAAAGTTATTTGTAGTCAAAGAAGGCGTATAAGTGTACTGTGTTGGTTTCAGTTTTGTACCTCCTTGATAAGAATACCGCAAATAGTTTTTTGTTTGGAGTTATTGTAAATACGTAGGTGCTGCCATCGTAGGTTTACATACTCAGAAGTGAACTCTGGTGATGATAAAGCACCAATAAGACCATACAATTCAATAAAATTAGCATTGATTTTTTGCCCTGCTAATCTCGCAGAATCTCCGGTACTATCATTAGGATTAGTTCCTATACTTATATTCTGCCTCATACTTGTTCATCCATTTTTTTTAACTGTACTGTCAAATTTTACAATTGTACTATCAAATGTGAAATGAGGCGGTATAACCACCAATATTTCCTCATCAACATCCGGATACTTATTGTTTCCTACTCCTATTCTTTTCACATCACTCATTATGAACTTACATTTACTTGTTGCTCTTTCGTTATTGGTGTACCTAAAATAGTTCCGTAACCAGTAATAATTTCCGCTGAAGAAATAACTACACTAGCATAGGATTGTGCATTATCACCACTTCCTGAATCTCCTGCTACAGCATTAGTACTTAATAATATAGTTATATCATCAGTTGCTATATAATTCAAAGTCACTTGTTTGTTTGAAACTGTCGCATCTGCACCATCAATTAAAACACCATTTTTAAAAATTTGCCAATACGCTTCTGCCGCTACGCCAAATGTGCCATTTATAGTTACTAAAAGATTAAAAAAACCTTCCATTCTAACCGTATAGGATGGCTCCAGATCAGGAGTTGTATTTATCCTGTATTTTCTTATAATAGCAGGATGTTGCACATCTGTATCTAAAAACTCATCATACAAATCAAGCGACAACACATAGTCTTTCATTCTAATGATTTTAACTGTATCCTGAGCGGTGGCGCCATCATTATCTGTTACCTGTATTTTATATTCATAGAAATTACCGGTTAAACCAGTTAAAGTTGTCTCTAACAAATTAGGAGTTGTAATTACATCACCCGCATCACCCGTAACTTTAGACCATTGCTGATCGACAATAAATCCATCCGGATCATATGCACTTGCCGAAATAGCTGAAGTAGTAGCTGAATCATCAATATAAACATCATCAATAGCAATTACTATAGGCGGTATATTATCACTATTTGTGGCAGCATCTTTATAGATCAACCGACCTATAACCAATGAAGATTCGTTTGCATCTAAATCCCAGCTGCAATTCAATATTTGAAATTGCTTTTCATTTACGTATTTAAACTTAATTATATCATTAAACTTTACCGCATTACGTACTGTGAACTCTATTTTTTCGTGTGCTTGATTGAACATTCTGCGAAAAATATTAGCAGCTGTTTTAGCATATCTATTTTTTTCAATTTTGTAAACAGAATCTGTCCATTGTTCCCAGTATTTGCGATCTTCAACTACATCATCAATAGCATATTTTTTTACTTTAAAAAAACCTGTATTGTAAAACACCTCTGTTTCTACAACCATTTGTTCTCCTTTGTTAAAATTGTAAAAAACATTTTTAACAACAACAGTATCAGTATCATAATAAACTTGGGTACTATTTTCCTGTATTAGATTAGCCCCTGATAATTGCACTACAGAATAGTTTTTCCCATCTTGCTGAAAACCATACAAAATAGGTACTTCAAATTCATTAAAATAAACTGTTTTATTTTTTAATTTTTGTAATCGAAATGACTTGCTAAAACCTGATGCATCATCTGCATAGGTGAGCTCAAAATCTTTATCTATCGTATAATCAAGACTTGCTACATCAGTAACTGTATAAGAATCTTCAAAGTTTTTTACTTCAAACTCCAATTCAGTAATTTCAAAATAAACACCTATTGTTGTAGCATAAAGCTGAATGTCTAACAATCCTGCTTTTTGCACAATAAAATCAAATTCAATCTTACACTCTCGATTATTGGTGTATTTAAAATCTTTATGCGTACCCGTTAAGTCATAAAAATTTGAAAGAATTAAGGAATCACCCACAATTACTTTATACTTAAATGGGTTCACAATGTTTGTCCCATCAGGTAATGCTCCATCACCTATAATACTAATCGATAATTTTAAATTGATTTTTAAACCTTCTTTTAGATAGATTTTATTTTTGAATGATACGTAATCATTAGGATTACCATTTGATCCTAACATATTATTCAACGACCTTCTTTCCAGGTTTATAATATTTCTATCTGCAATTAAAATGAAACCATTATGCCCTATCCAATCAGTACTTACTACCTCAGGATCTACTCCTGTTACAATGGACCAACCGTCATTTTTTTCCTTTGCAACTGTTGCAGAAATTGAAGGCTCCACCAATTCGTGTGTGACTTCAATTTCATTATATGGTGGTATCATTGTAATGGTAGGCGTCACTAATGCTGTAATTGATTTCAATACTTTAACAAAAGGCACTTCATTTTGAAAAACCCCTTGGCTATTATACTTCTTATACCTAACCTCTCTAAAATTTCGCTGGTTTATGCCCTCTACATACCAGCAGTTATCCGATTGAAAGCATACACACATTATATCCCCGAGCAAAGTATCGAGAATTTTATAGGCATCTAATTTTTTCTTTTTAGAAATAAAATCAGCGGTGTCTATATATATGGTATTCCAGTCTTTATTTATCGCATTCTCTATAGCTGGCGCAAAATATAAATCAAGATTCAATCCCGTTAATTGTAATATTTTACTAATTATTTCAATTACTGATTTTTCTTGATCGTAAAAGTCAAGTGGCAAATACTTGCCTTTTAATCTCCCTAAGCCATCTGTAGCGGTAAAATCAACAAAAAAACTAACATTTTTATACGGCTCCGAATATTGATCAGGAAGCAAATGACCCGACCATATAATTGCATTATCGATTGCTTTTCTTACTTCAATTTTAAAACGCGTTTCATCACCCGTAAACATCTCTATAAAAGCAGCATCAATAGCCGTAGTACTCAACATTGAAAATTTTAAACTAGATCCCACAATAGTAACATCATCTTTACTATCAGCGCCATTCCAGTCTATTTTTATACTAGACTTTTGCGCACGTTCAAACACCAGTTGATTAACCGTGCTTTGCGTATCAATGATGTCAACCCAATAACTCACTATCCTAGTCTATTTTTCTTTTTATCTGCACGATCTAAAATAAGCTGTAACTTATCACCCGTTATCTCAAAACCGCCTACCACATCAATTTTAGCGTTTGCGCCATCTCCCATCATACCATATAAATTAGCTTGCTGTTTTTGATTTAATATCAACTCACCAGAATTTACACGTGCCAGTATTTTATCCCCATAAAAAGAGTTTCCACCTATTATACCTCCTGTTTCAAACTTAGGAATCGTTGCAAATGCTGCTAATACCCCACCTACTGCTGTAGCAATTAAAGGCGTGATAGAAAAAGCTGCTGCCGGACCAGTTGACACAGCAGTTTGAGAACCCGCCTGAATAGCCTGAGCAATTGACGCACTCAATGCCATAGCAATTAACTTAGTGATAGTGCTTATTATACCAGCTGCAAATCCTTCCATTCCTGTTTTTGCCAATCCCATTGATTCAACAAAACTTCCAGCAATAGAAGAAAAAGAATCACCAACAGCCTGACCTATAGCGGTTGATATTTCCGCTAATTCCTGTTGTTTTTTAATTTGTTCGTCTGAAACCTCTTTACTTTTAACACTAAAATCACTCAGCTTTGAAACTGCAACATCAATACCCGTAGTATCAAAACCTACAGATAGTTTAATAGCGTTAATATTAGCTTCCGCTTGTTTTATCTGACCCTCATATTCTAACCATTTTGAAGAGCCTTCCACTTGTGTTTGCTGTAATTCCTTAAAACTTGCAATTAAAGCTTCATTCTCTTGTATTTTTAATTGCTCCGCACTTGTTTTTGTTCTTTTATCAAATGCTGATAAATCTAAAGGCTGTACTACTGGTGTAGGATCTCCTTTTTTACCTCCTTTACCTAAAGCCGAATTACTAAAACCTTTTGAAACTCCAGAACTAACTGCACCTGCAACTTTTGCCTCTACTGATGAAGCATCAAGATCATCACCAATAAATTGATATTTTTTATTAAAGACATTATCTAACGCACCACCAACATTAGTTTTTACCGAATTAGAAAAAGCTTTAAAATCAGTTGATAATTCATTCACAAATCCTTTACCATTATCAAGACCTTTTGAAAATGATTTTTTTATGATATCTGGAATAGAAGTAATTTCACCGGTTACAATTGCTTTTACTAATCCAGCAGCTGTTTGAAAAAAATTAACTATTTGCTTAAACGCTAATTTAAACCCATCAATAACCAAAGAAATAACAAACTTTGCCGCTGTAAAAAGGTTTTTAAAATTTAATATAAGACCTTCAACAGCAGCTCTTACCAGCATACTTTTATTATACAGATCAATAAAATAATTAACCGTATCAATAATATATTTTTTAACTGTATCCCAATTATTAACTATAACTGCTATTAACGCACCAACAGCAATAACAACCAAACCAATAGGACCAGTCATTACAGTAAATGCAGTACCTATAGCTGCAATACCTGCAGTAATAGTAGGAATTAATGATACTAAACCGCCTAAACCCAATAATAAAGGTCCTATTGCGGCAGCAACACCACCCACAACAACAATAATTCTTTTAGTAGAATCATCTAAATTTTTAAACCAAGAAACAATACCATTAACAGCAGTAATCAACTTAGTAAAATATGGTAATATAATTTGACCAAAGGACGCTCCAAGCTCTTTTAATGACTCAGAAAAAGTACGCATTTGATTAGCAGCACCACCTCCAGTTCGCTCAAAATCACCTTGTGCATTTTTTGTTTTCTCTAAAACAAAATTGTAGCGAAGCTGTACTTTCTCAGCTTCAGACATATCTTTCACTTGCTTATTTATTCCTTGACTTAAAGCATAAGCAGACAAACTAGCCTCTGTCATTACAACACCTAATGTCTTTAGTGATTCAGTCTCACCAGTAAAAATACCATTCAAAGCTGTAGTGGCTTGATCAATACCTATATTCTTAAAAGAGGATAAATCACCAGCCAAACGAACTAAAGAAGTAGACATCTTTGCAGCGGCAGGTTGCGTTAAACCCATAGAAGTAGCCATATCCCCAAACAAAGCCGCCATATCAATAGCAGTACCTTCCGCAACACCAAAACTTTCCAAAGAATTTTTAGCCCATTCCTTAACATAATTAGAAGAATCACCAAAAGCTACATTTACTTTATTCATTGATTCTTCAACGTCCGAAGCAAGTTTTACAGCACCAGCACCAGCACCTAAGATAGGAGCCGTTAATAGCAGCGACATACTAGAACCTATAGATTGTAGTTTTTGACCAAACTTATCAATAGTACGCAGCGAATTTTGCATCTCAGAGCTAAACCCTGATAAATCAGCTTTAAATTTAATATTAATACTCGCTAAACTCCCCATTATCGCTACCTATTATGATAGGATAAAAGTAGGTGTATCAACTTTTTTAGTTATGTAACTTTGTTGCGTTTTTAACGCAAAAAATCCTGTAACTAACTACAGGATTTTTAGGCAATTTAACCAAACTAAAAAACTATGTCCAACCAATAAAAAGACTATAAAACTACAAAATCAAACAACCACAACTATGTAACTTTGTTGCGTTTTTTTTTAATTCACAATTCCTCTTTTTTTATCAATTTCCTCCCAGTATTTTTTGACCGCTTCCAAATCAGCTTGTAACTCTTCACGAGTTTTCTGAGCACTAATTGTTACTGCTTCTGTTTCCCAGTCAAAACTCCAGATACTTGTTTCTGTCGCTCCTCTTTTTAAGTGTGGCATCAAGGAAGCAAACATTAGTTTACGGGTTAATATCAAACGTTCTTTTGCAATTGTATCTTCTTTTTTGCGAGCACCTCGCAAAGTATTTATAAATTGCCTGTACGTTAAACTATAGAAATAATTTATATTTAAAGCTAATTCTCCCAAGGCAATTTCTTCTAACTGATCCCAAGTAATACCTATTTTTTCGCTCCCTTTTTGGCTGGAGCTTTCAACTTTCCCTGATCTGCTAAAGGCATTGATTCTACTAAAGCTTTAAAAACATTTTGAATTTGATGCATATTCGAAAAAATCCAATCGATAAAATCATCAAAATCCTCTTCATAAATAGTATTTGACTTTTCAGTTTTAATGGCCGTAACAACAACATCCTCCAAAACACCCATTGCTTCAAAAGAAATATTTCCAGTACCGGTAATAGCATCTAACACGGTTATCTTTTCTAATACCTCATTCAAAGTGGCCAGCTGCCATAAATTCCCCAAATTCCTAAGGCAACTTAAACCAAACTTCAAACTATAGGTGTGCTCGTTTATTTTTAATTGTACACTCATAACTTACGCTACTGCCGCCACCGTATAATCACCACTTCCTTTGAAAGAAGCACTACCCGTTGCAAATCCTTCTGTAGGCGCTGTTAAATCGATAGACTCAATAAAAGCATTCCCACTTATTAGTATATCACCCGAAACATTTGTTGTAAACTCAATTGCTACCTGAGTTCCTGCTTTGTGTTTATTTAACAACGAAACAAAATCTTCCTGTGTCGACAATGCCGCTTTATCAGCAATAAGCATATTTGTTGATAATCCCCAGGTATAATTTCCTGCAATTACCATTGACCCATTTGTGTCTTTTGTTGCAATCTCATCTAACGCTATAGATGAATTAAACGAACATTCTGTTGCGTGATACACTGAATGTCCTCCTATAAAAATTCGTAAATTTTTACCTTTGTACGCTTGACCTGCTGCCATTTTTTTTTATTTTTTAAAATTTATAATTCCACAATAAGAAATGTTTTCTTCTACAAAAAGAAAAGAACTATCTGACCAATCCCAGTTTAAATTTTCTTTTACCAATCCCGTAACCACATCTGTAAATTGCATTGCTTCGTCGTATTTGTTCTCATCAAACCAAAGAAATAAAGTAACATCATAACTATCGACATCTTTTGTGGCCCCCGCTTGCTGATTGATCACAAAACAAACAAAAGGAAATTCCTGACCTTCAGGCGCAATTACGGCATAAATAGCACTTCCTACGACATTTGTAAAAGCACTTTTTGAGCTTAAATAACTTAATATTTCCTGAGATAGTTCGTACATTACTTGCTTAATTTGTCAATTTTTCTTTGAATGAAACGTGCCATTTTTTGTTCTGACTCTTTTGTAACCTTGCCTTCTGTTTGTTGATAAGCCCGTTGCATAAATGCATTCGCTTTTGTCCTTCTTACCGCCGCTTGATCGTTTACCCCTCTTTTATGCTTTCTTTTAAAGCCTTTATGATAAACATTAACCCCATACTCCACAAAATGACCATACCAACCATCATTATTTCCTTTTGCTCGAGGTCCCACATATACCGTAGGATTATTTTTTGCATCTCCTTTGCGACCTACAAAAGTCCCAATTGACTTTTTTAAATTTCCGGGTGCTATTTTTTTACGTCTTGCTACGTGCGTTTTTTTACTTACTGGCGCCTCTTGCCTTGCTACTCTCACTGTACTCGATGCAATTTCTTTCAATATTGCAATGACTTCTGTTTTTTTACTCCGATCGTCAGCGAGTGCTTTAATTTTTTGTTGTAACTCCGCAAAGCCTTGTACTTCTACTAATGCATTATCCATTTTGTGTTACCAGTATTTGTAAATGTTTTTTACGACCTAACTCTTTCACGTGGTAAACGTTGAAAACTTCTAATCCATCTTTAATTTTTAACGAAGTACTATTTGTTAACACTTGACTATTAAAGCGAATTGTATAGGTCCTGTCGACAATGTGCCTTATTTTACCTTCTGGATTTTCTTGACCACTAACCTCTTGCATATACGAAAATGGATTGGTAAT
>CATKWE010000093.1:0-11822 GCA_949825025.1 Siphlonurus alternatus
GCAAGCTTTTATTTGCTGCTGACGCTGTCTAGTGGTGCCATCTGTTACTCTCAAGTACAAAACAGCCCACATCAATTCTCAGAGCAGTCTTGTTTATTATCCTCCTGCAGCTTTCTTGTCAACGAATAAAACAACAAACAAGACGTTTTTGTTTTTTCCGACCCTTAAATTTTTGTTTTGGTGTGTATTTTATTTTTTTTTTTACTTTTAAAAATTAATGTTACTTTTTTTTATTTAATTACAAATTAAATTGTAATTTGTTGATAGCAGAGTATTTTTTTAATATGTTTTTTAGAAATATTGTAATATTGTATCAAATCCAATTTGATGAATTATATTTATTTATATAATTTATATTTTATAATTTATTTATTATTTATAATAATTAATGGTTAGTATCCTTCAGAAAAATTAAATAGTCGCCATGTTCGTTTGCTAATTTTGACTCCTGCTACAATCACCGCGCATCGGCGCGCAACCCTTCTGCTCACGTTTTTTCGTCTCGAAGTCAAAACACTACTACCACGAAATTCTTTAGAAGCTCTTTCATTAAACAGACCAGAGGCAAATATCAAAATTTTCATAGCAGCAAACGTAAAAGGTTAGTGCCAATATGTAATTTTAAATTTGCAAACATAACTTATATATAGAGGGTTAACAATAAGTGATCGAAAAATTGCTCCATATATATAGGATCTTACGTGCGCCCAATCTTTTTTTGTAAGTAAATGGGAGGACAAAGGGTTGGTGACGTCAAGATGGATCCTTACCATTGTACAAAACTTGACTATATATATAATAAATTAAAAAAAAAATGTTGCAATATATAGCAGCATAACAAACGAAATGTCATAAATTGAATGACATTGAATTTAAAGCAAATAATAGTTTGGTTCAATGAGATTAAAATAATTTACGATTGATTGTGACTTAAAAAAAAAAAATAATAAAGCAAATCTTTGATATAATAACACAAATATTTTACATTACTTAATTCGATTTAAAATTTAATGAGAATGTACTAATCTCACGTATATTCAAACTGAAATAATTTGCTCACATTCCTTCATTTAAATTTCTAGACTCAAGAAATGCATGAAATTAATGTGATATTACATTTTGTGTATATATGGGTTTTAGTAAAAGGATAGACGTGTCGTGCGTACGAGTTGTAAATTTAGACTAAAACTTAAAGTACAGTGTAATGATATAAAATATCGTAATAAATAGGACTGTTTTTATGATCCACCACTTAATTTAATATATTAAGTATTTATTATTAATAACATTCATGGATGATAAATAATATAATAAGAGGAGACTTATTTTACATAAAATTCATTTCTAAACTTAAAGTTTCAACAAATATAATATTTTAATGAATATTTTTTACTTGTTAAAAAAATTCACAAAGTTTCACAAAATTATATTTAATCTTAACTTTTGATCTTCTTTACTTTCTGTTGCTGTATATTATAACAAGTTGGTGACGAAACTTTACAAGTATCTTAACAATCTAAGCTTTTATATTTATCTTGGACATTTCTGCTTGCTGAATACGATGAGCACAGAGGAAGTACGGTGGTTGTACGATACTATTCGGCATGCGTATATAGCTCTAAATTGTGGACCCTAGCTCTAATGCGAAACTTGCCTTTGGCAAGGAATAGTCAAGCAGTATAGTAGCTAGCAGTAGGGAGAGAAAAAGAGAGGGCGGGAACACTCTAAACTAGCATTAGGCAGCTCAGTGTAAAGCGTGCCACTTGCCTCAAAAACTTCCTAACGTAATTTGAAAACTTTAAAAACTTCTTGACTCGAAGTTAAAAAAAATATATATGTGAAAAAAAAAGAGGGAGAAAAAAAATCTGTAAAGTCGTTAAAATTGTAACTTATAAGTTTTTTAAATATTTTAAAAAATATATTTTGTATCGGAAATATAAATCCAATGACTTCTCTTCCCCTTCTTAATATTTAGAATATATTTTTTCTTAACTTTTTTTACCAAAAATATGTTTTTATCATCAAAATGACTTAAAGTTGTAAAATATTTTCAAAAGCCACTGAAAAATCTGCTGTGCAACGTTGAAAATTGTTAGCATTCAGGTACTTTGTATTATAAATATTTTTTCATATATATTGCATTTCTTTTTTTTATCGGAAAATTCCTTCTCAATTTATCTTGTTTTTTTTGAAACAATAAGTTATATTTGATTTCTATCTCTTACTTTAGAAGAAGCGTTGAAATTTTTAATAAAGACTAAATTATAAACAAAACATTGGGATTTTCAATTCGTAAATTGGTCATTCATAATATATAAAGTGATAACTTTATTATTTAATGAAGAAATACTGAAATTTATTATCAGAGATTTACTCTTTACATATTGATGTATAGGATATAAATTACTCAGGCTTATACACCATCTTTATAACATGCATTCAAAAGCAAATTTCAAACTCATGTGAAAAAGCTAGCACCACTGGGGTACGATCCCAGAACTTTGGTTTGCCGGACCAGTGCGTTGCCACAGTGCCACTTCTTCACTCCAGTGTATGAATTCTACTTTTAAATGCTATGTCATTTTTATATCCTATATCTATCAACATCTTCTCCCTCTTTACCTTTTCCCCTTCCTAATATTGATGTATGTTTCTATATTTTAATACGCAAACTGAAGTTTTTTACTTAAAAATACAGTAACTAAATGAATTCAGCTATATAATAAATTATAGCAAATATAAATATCATCATAACTTTAGATCAAACCAAAAATTCTGGTATTGTAAAATGAACTGTACAAAAAACAAAAAATAGATTTTAATAATACACCATCTCTTTAACTTTTCTTCCATTTATATACCAATTGAACGTATATTTTTAATTTCGTATATAAAAAAATTATAAGATATATGATGAAATTATATATACGTTGTTATATATATTAAAGATACGTTGACAACGATATTTCGTTTTATCTTACATCTCTCTAAGGACATTTTTCTGTGTGCTCTTTCAAGAGACAAGGTAGAGAAAAAGAAGAAGACGTTTGCAAAAACCTTTCTCCTTTGCTATACTGTTCTTATTCACTTATATGTGGTGGTGTGCCTGAGAGAGATGGCTACGCGAGAAATTGGTCTAAGCTAACTCTTATACTACCTCTCTCTCTCTCTCTTTTGCCACTACTGTACCAGCAGCAGTCTCGCGATGTAATCCCAAGAGAAATTAGACGAATAATTCTACCACGAATCCAAACAGTAGAACGCAGTTAAGCGAGAAAGTGAATGTCGCCGCGCTGTTATATAGCGAGACGGGATGACGGGATGAGGGGAAGGGAGGGAGAGAGAGAGAGAGAGAGAGAGAGAGAGAGAGAGAGAGAGAGAGAGAGAGAGAGAGAGAGAGAGAGAGAGAGAGAGAGAGAGAGAGAGAGAGAGAGAGAGAGAGAGAGAGAGAGAGAGAGAGAGAGAGAGAAAGGTCTAGAGGGTGCTATCGTACACACACCACACCATACTATTAATGTATGTACTATTAATGTACATATAAACTGAAAGGTTGAAAATACGCTGTTATTTTTTAAATAAAAATAATTAAAACATATTTTGAATTAAATTTTATTTTCTTTAAATTATTCAGACAAAAATTGTAGATATGTATACAGTCAAATAAGCGAGAGTTTACGCCTGAAAATTTCCAAAAGTGACGTAAATTACAAAGTTTAGATTACATTCGGAATTGGAAATCAATAGAAAATTTGTCATTTCTAGAAATTTTCAAGCGTAAACTCTCGCATACAATAAACAAATGTTTTTTTTATTACCTTAATTTGTTATTTTGTGTACTCATGATAATACGTAAGAAAATAAAAGTCGACTCCTTTTCTATTGAAGTTCTTATATGTTCACACAAGACTAAAATAAATTACTTGCCATTATCAGAATATAAAAACAATTTGGGCCACTTTGTAATGTTCAATTCTCCATTAAGAATAATATGAGGACCAAAATAACAGTTTCATAAAATTTCATATACCATAATAATATGACATAATAAAATAATAATGAATCATGTGAATATATTATTATTTTTTTTTATATACATATTATTGAAAAATAATAAAATAAATGTATACTTATATATTAGTACCTTGTAAAAAAAGAAGACAAAAAATTATTAAATTGAATAATAATAATACTATAAAGTAAAGTAGTATTTTTAGGTGATAATAAAATAAAAGTAAGTATAATAAATAAAATTTTGTAGACTTTTGAAAGTACAGCAGCAATCGCGGGTCATTGAAACGCTTTAGACTGGCTAAAGGTATATATGGTGTAGGGGATTGTCGGATATACCGGTGGCCACTATGGTGCACGGGGTGCCGTAAAGAAAACGTTCCCCCAGGGACGATATTAAGGTCTGAGTTACGACTCCCCCGTGTGGGACCATCATCTTTCACCTTGCAAACCTAATGTCTTCAACCGTTCCACAGTTAGCTGGGCTCACACACCGTACCAAAGCTTTCGTGTATTTAAGGAGAATTGAAGTGATGTCGCTATAAAGAATGGTGGTCATCTATTATTCTTCCTCTTCCTTCTTCAATGACCCTTTCTTGTTCTAAAATACCTCTTCTTTTTTTATTCGATCGTAATATAAGGAAAAAAATTTAACATTTGAAAATATGTTTTATATATATATTTTTTTTTTTGCAAATTTGCAAATGAAAATTATGATTTTTTTTTAAATAATTTATAATATTAAGTACGTAGATAAAAAAATCGATTTTTAGAAAAAACGAAAAGTCCTATCACGATAAAGAAATTATGTGATGTGAAATGATTTAATACGTCGTGTTTCCTAATTTATGACAAATTAATGATATCGGGAAGATTTTGAGAGATTGACAATTTTTATAAAAAGTTAATAAGTAAGCGCCAGTTTGCAGTATAAAGCGATACAATTTTGATTTCCTTACAACAATATTTGTGGTCTTCAAGTTTGAACTAGCCTAAAAGCAATTCAGGTAGAAGGTTGTTATCTACATGACAGTAAGATAGGAAACTGAACTTTATTGAAAAGTGGTTATAAGCTAGTTTTATCTTGAGGACCTCGTTTACAAACAAAATAATAGAGTTGAAAAAAAAATATATATATATAATCGGAAGAAAAAATTTGTATCATGTAAAGATGCACACTTTAAATATTAATCATTTGCTTGCAGACTTGTAAGAAAAAATGATAAAGTATAAATAACTAGAATATGGTGTTTGGAGGTGTTACATCCATTTATTGACTACTTCTTGCAACGTAAAAAAGTAATTTCTCTGATGAAGGTAATTGAAATCAATATTTTATAATGTAAGTACATAATACTCGATTGAGAAGATAGAAGTAGCACACATCTTTAAAGACAATTCAATATATTTTTTTTTTCATCTTTCATCAGTTATCAGAAGTTCTATTTAGAAGTTCTTCAATAATAATCATCAGCACACCTTCTAACATGGAGCAAAATGTAACTTTACGTGTTTTTAATGTAAAAAAAAAGAAATGATGATAGAACAAAGGTTTAAAGTTTTAGTAGTAAGGAGTTTCATGAATGCTTCATCTACTTCTATACTTACTCTTTGGTTGTTTTAGTTGCACGTGCTGTAGATTGCATTTTGTGCTGAATCAGTCGTCACTTCCAAGCCAAGTGCAGTGTGCATACAATGCTCTTTCTCTCTTATGTAATGTCTTAGAATACTGCACACTAGTTGATAAAGTTCATTCACTCATCAGTGAACCTAAAAGACAGCTATTATATATAATAATAATATTTTTTTATATATATCGATTTACCTATTTAAACTGAATATAAAAAAATCTTTGGCACACAGCAGCTTGCATATACGTTGCAACCCACCTAGATGACTTATATTGCTTCTGCAGCTGTAGTTAATATCACCCCTCCTTATTTCATTCTCTTTTGCTGTATATGCTGAGAGTTACCTTAAAGAACATGAAATGTGCGCACAAAGAAAGCAAAAAGAGATAGATGAAAAAAAAAGTAATTTAAAAATGCATAAGTAACAGCAAAATGAGAGTCGTTTGCATATGAAGTAGCAACCACGTTCTCTACTCGACATGAATATGTCCAATAAAGAGAGAGAAAAAAAGTTAAAGATTGTAAGCTGGTTGGTTGGAGAAAGAGAGAGAACAGAATAATGCCCTGTAGCACATTAAATATCATGGTATGGAGAATAGAAACAATCTGGCGTACTTATAAAATTATTTAATATAAAAGTTTTTAAACCAAATATTGAGTTTTTACAGTAGTGTAGCTGCCTTTTTTTATGAAAGGGATATTATTTTACAAAGTTTAATAACATTGTATTTTAAAATTATTATTAACGTTAATAATTTAATATTTTTCTTTAACATTCCAATTTCACTTTGTTCTCAATAAAAAAAAAATAAAAGACGTTGATTATTATATAAAATATGTTGAAAAACATTTTTTTAAGACTTAATTTAAGACTTTTATTTAAAGATGAAATAAAATTATTAATTGAAAATATTGTTTATAAAGATTAAAATTGGATTATCTGTATTTTTTTAACAAAAAATGACTTCTTGAATGGAATTCAAGACAATTTTAGGACTGGTGATATAATCCTAGCTGATTTGAGTAAGTCTATTGCTTGCTTTATCTTCCAATGGAGTATCAACCTCATCTTTTTTTTTATTGCAGAAATGGATAAATATTATGAATTATGAATTATGATAGAGGGTGCAAAGTTATACTATCCTGATTTTTTTCAGTTTTTTTAACCCCTCGAAGTATTTTTAAAAAAATTTGAAATTCCTTTTTGTGACGTCACGTGGCGCCGCTTCTTAAGAAAAAGATAGGACTTGCCGCCGCGTGACGTCAAAAAAATGAAATTCAATAATTTTTAAAAAATACTTTCCGGACTCTAAAAAAAATCAGGGTAGCATAACTTTGCACCCTCTATATTTCTGCAATATAAAAAAATTGAGGTCGATACTCTATAATGAACTCAAACTACCATCCTTATTCTGACAGCCAATTTCGATTGAGGGAACCATGGAGTTAAGGCGGATTCAGATGGCGACAACGGCGATGCGACGCGATTTTGACGTGAAAGCTGTGAAATCCTATGCAGCGGCGAATTCACCAGTAATCGCGTTAATTACGATGCTCTTTTTCTTTTAATCGCCCAATATGGCTGCCAATAGATATTACAGCAAGTGCGCATTATTCGCGTCGCGTCGTATGGTAAAAATCACTATGCAAATCCACCTTTAGAGTGACAGTTTAAAAACGCATCTCATTGGTTGTTTCGTCACGTTGCTCAGCTTAATTGAATATATTTTTCCTTTTTCCTTTTGCCTTGCACCTTTTCCGGTCTGCCAGTTAATTTTCTTGTAATTTTACCCCTCGCAGATATTTCAATCCATTTTTACCCTCATCTCATCTCCTATATAATATATAATTCATACTTTGACAGTCACACAGGAACCAACAAGTTGGAAATTTCACCCCTCTTGACATACTTTTCAAGTTGTCACCTGCATAATCATCTTTTCAACTCAATCATTCTCTAAATCCTTACGAGGCACATGGACTATATTTTTAAGTGACTTTTCCTTATGTCCTGTTTATTTTAGGGGGAAAAAAAGTATAATATAGACAAGGACGAAAGAAGGTCAGGAAAGGTCAAAACTTTTCTGCAGGCAATCAAGCGATTTTTACTTGTAATTTCGCTTTTATTTATCCCTCAATTGGAAGGGGAAATCAATAGAAAATATGTCATTTTCGGCAATTTTCGAGAGTAAATTCTTACTTATTGGACTGTGTACATCCATTGAGGTGTAAAAATAAATCACACCTGCGAAAACGCTGCAGTTTTGCGTCATGACGTAACATTGGAGCGGTAATGGAAATTCAGGAGATACGTTATTTTAGCTGAACAGTCGATGGAAAAGTGGACAATTTATCTCCAAGAGGGAGATATCGTGATTGATGGTCCCCAATGTAATTTAATTAATCATTGCTTGACACAGGGATCCGAACAATGCATTATATACATGTATTCAAATTCAAATTTTTATTTCGATCATAGGCTGTACAGCATGGATCACGTCAATTATTACATTAAATATGTAACATACTTAATTCTAATTAAAATTAGCCTAAATTTAATAAATTTAAACACATATACCCAAACAATATTTAAAATATATATGATCTATAAAATTAATACAATAATTAAAATTGTGTCCTTTTAAGGCTTAACCTGAGAAATTTGGACGAAAAATTCGCTACAACAGATTTTCTTCAAATTAATTTGGTGGACTCACAACAATCGTCAAATTAGCTCTGAATTTTTTCGGAATTTTTTAACCGTTGGTTTAATTATAATTAATTTATTTAAATGAGAATTTTGTATCCATCCAATGTTAAATTTGTTAATTAGCATTGCAAAAAAACTATACAACAGATTCTTTTACTTTTTTTTTTACTAAAACCTAATTTTTTGGACTATTTTTCTGAATTGTTTTCATATATTTTGAACCGTGGCGATGATCGTTTCCTATATGTGATGAGAAATGTGGCAACGTTCTCAAGGACCGTTGTCACCACCCCCTCCTGAAAATTTAAGCTCATTCCAATGCAAACAGTGTTGCCACTATAGCCACGCCTCTTGACCTTGACAGACAAATTCTCAGGTTATACCTTAAACATCACAATAGCACCATAATATATTTAACACACAACTTTTAAATTCAATTAAAAGTCTATACATCATGACAAAATAATTTTATATTTTTCAATTCTAATCATCAGATCTCAAATTTGTATGATCTATTGTATTCTTTATAATCGGATTACCTATCCTGTAGTCTGTTTTCTGAATAAATAAATAAGTAAATAAATAAATAAATAAATAAATAAATAAATAAATAAATAAATAAATAAATAAATAAATAAATAAATAAATAAATAAATAAAATAAATAAATAAATAAATAAATAAATAAATAAATAAATAAATAAATAAATAAATAAATAAATAAATAAATAAATAAATAAATAAATAAATAAATAAATAAATAAATAAATAAATAAATAAATAAAAAATGTATGCACTCAGTGAAAAGTTAGAACGGTGAAAATATATTTTGCTTCCTATTATAAGTAGTTATAAAATCTAATTTTATAAATTTTGTTTTAAATTACCGTCAAATCTAATTAAATAAAGCTGTATTAAACTTAGAAATTAGTACAGCTAATGTCTTATTATTTATTATTAATTAATATTTAAAAATCTATAGCACTTAATATTTAAAAAAATAAACATTAATTTATAAATTCAAAGATAAAAAGACTTTTAAAAATATGATTTTTAAGAAACTTTCACGTTATATTAAATAATGTGTAAAATTAGTCTTAAATTTACCTTGAAATAAGGATGTGACACAATTTTGAGTGACGTTTCAAATCTTCATTTCCAGGACACGATAATAACAAGGAGTATTATTAGATTGTATAATCTAATGTGTATTAGATTTTCTAATAAGCTACCTATATGTATCAAACAAGTTTCAAATTATAGTAATTTTAAAAAATCTGTGAGATTGTTGTTAACTGATTGTTGTTTCTACAGTGTGGAGGCTTACTTACAATGTAAATTCTAATAATAATATTTTGTTTTGTCGACGTGTCAAACCTTCTCATTCAAAGTGCTTGCATTTTTTTTTATATGTGTGGAAATTGACGTATAAAAAAATTTGAATTTGAATTTGGAGAAATGAAGGAAATGATCGCGCCTGACAGCGCTTGCCGGATAACGGATTGTAAGAGGCAACATGGAGGCGAAGCGCAAGGCAAATAAAAAAAAACAAGGAGATGAAGCCCAAGACAAATACAGAATCAGGTTGACAGCGGTTAGGTTGGTACACTGAAATAATAAATAGGGCACACGGTTACCTGCTTATATATTGAAGAATAACATCCTGATGTTTACCTCCCCTCACTTACGCTCCTGGAAACCAACTGTGCTTTACAGCATTAAAAAAAAAAGAAAAAATGAAAAAAAATGAAAAAAAAAAAATACTTTTACAATTTTAATTACTTAAGGGTACAAAGTTGTGGCTGATTGTGTGTTACTAGAAGTTGTGTATAGTATTTTATCATTATAATGAATTTGAATACAATCGATTAATCAATAATTTATAATATTTAATTATAATTTTTGTACTCAGCTCTTATTATAATAATATTTTGTGTTGTATTATGTATGTATAATCAAGTATATTTGTGTAAATGTTTTACACATGTTTTAATTATGTTTTGTTATAACTATATTATGTATCCAATGCATGCATAACCGGGACTTGTCGTTATTAGAAACAATAAAAAAATAAAATCAAAATATAACTGCAAAACTGCATGGTGTATTCTTTACAAACTAGCAGATGATCATGAAATGAAAATAAATTTAATTGCTATCTATTGTTTATAATTAATAATTTTCTACATTCATGAGATTCAAGAATCAAGATATATGATTATTTTATCTCTGTACATAGAGTATATCTCATAATAGATATTAGGGGTTTTGTAAAGTATGCAGCATGCGTTGTAGTGACGTCACTTCATACACGCCTTGAGGATATGCAACCAGTCTTACATGCTTGCATTATTACAACCATTGTTCATTTATCGTGGAAGAGTAATTAACTTCTGATGTACAACACTGTATGTTCTAAAGTAGGACTGGCTATTTAACATTATTTTGCATTACTCACAATGTGAGATTTAACATGACTTCAAATGACATTAATAAAAGATTTAGTATATTTTACAAATAATTTTGTATTTTTAATTAAATTATATGTTATTTTGTTTGTTTTTTTGTTTATTTATAAACTTGGAAGAAATTTGCTATAGGAGAATAGTAAACATCAAATTTTCTAACTGCAATATGAAAAAAGAACCAAAAATCTTATTTTTCTTTTTTCTTTTCAAAATTTTTTCGACCTAGCATATCGCTTACGGTTTTGTGGCTCTCTTCTATACTAAACTGGGGCGGCCATAGTCTACAGAAATCCATCCCAACCTTCACCTATAGTTTGAACTTAGGAAACCATGGAAACCTCAGTCAGGATGGTTGGCAGTTGATGGAGGATGCAATCAAATTCCTCCCGGATGTAAAAGTAGGTGTTTATTTAGCAAACTGTTACTTCTAAAACGTTTGGCGGTGCCTGAGATCGAACTCACGACTATCCGATTCAGAACTGGATGCGCAGTATATATATCACTACGTCAAGTGCCCGGTTGAAAATTAATTTCATAATATGCTCCTTATATAACTGGTCGTAATTAAATAAATTTGTTAATTATTTACAATAATATTTTTTCAAATTCTTTCTCGTATTGCTGAAAAATTGTAGAAAAATAATAATATATAGCTAAAATTACAATTAACCTTAATTATCTTTATTAATTATGTACGTACATGACATGATGCGGATTGATTTTCTTTTCAATGAAATTCAATTATGATTCATATAGAATGAAAAATGTAAAATAATATCATGCAGAGAGCAAACAGCACAACAAAAAAGAGAGAGAGAGAGAGAGAGAGAGAGAGAGAGAGAGAGAGAGAGAGAGAGAGAGAGAGAGAGAGAGAGAGAGAGAGAGAGAGAGAGAGAGAGAGAGAGAGAGAGAGAGAGAGAGAGAGAAGAGAGAGAGAGAGAGAGAGAGAGCACGTAGGGATTCGGAAGTCGCGGCAGTTGAGATATGCGTTCGTCATATTTTCAAT
>OX463789.1:0-19363 GCA_949825025.1 Siphlonurus alternatus
GTTCAAATAGCTTATAAAGAGCGTGACACTGAAGATGTTAAGGAGATTTTCGAATCTTTGAACATTCATAAGGCCTAAGCCTATCTTTACAGTGAAAATGTAATGTTTTAAGTAAACTACATGAATTAGAAGTATTAACGGAATTTAACCGCTAGAGAAAGAGTTAGCAGCTCTTTCATGTTCAAACATACTTCTTAAGTAGAGAGTAAACTCAGTTCTATCATTAACAGTGATAAGCCTCTAATTTGGCTTTACTTAAAAGTAAGGATGAAAACCATCTAAAACCAGGTCGAAACTGGGTGCAATTAATCGCTTCTTACTTTAAGACAGATTGAAATATCAATACCTTTTGAATGCAAATCAAATGTTATAATTAACTACAGTCCTAATTAGCTCAATCTAGCGCTCCTTGATTTCATTCATGATATAACCCTACAACTAAAATAAAGAGAAAGAAACCACCAACGTAAAATCATACTTCAGGGCTAGCAAGAGGTAAAAGAATAATTAGTGGGAGAAGTAATGCAATTTCAACATCAAAAATTAGAAAAATGACTGCAATTAAAAAGAATCGAAGAGAAAAAGGTAAACGTGAAGAGCTTTTAGGGTCAAATCCACACTCAAAGGGTGAACTTTTTTCACGATCAATAATAGATTTCTTTGATAGTAATGATGCTAAAATCATGACAATAGAAGTAATTAAAATTAAAATAATACCAAGAGTTAATAATATAAAAATTACTTATTCTGAATTATTCAGACCTTTTGATTGGAAGTCAAACATACTTATATACTAAATAAGTTAATAATTAACTACCTCATCAGTAAATTGAAATATAAAGAAAAAGTCAAACGACATCAACAAAATGTCAGTATCATGCTGCAGCTTCAAATCCAAAATGATGGGAAGGAGAAAAGTGTTCTGAAAAGTGTCGAAATAAACAAACAGCTAAGAATGAAGTTCCAATAAGAACATGTAAACCATGAAATCCTGTTGCTATATAAAATGTTGATCCATAAACAGCGTCTGCAATAGTGAAAGGAGCTTCAATATATTCATATGCTTGTAAAATAGTAAAATAAATTCCTAAGATTACAGTAAAGAATAGTCCTTGAAGACCTTGAGAGTGGTTTCTTTCTATTAAACTATGATGAGCTCAAGTTACTGTAACTCCTGAAGCGAGAAGAATTGCTGTATTTAATAAAGGAATTTGAAGAGGATTAAAGGGGGAAATTCCAGTAGGAGGTCAGATAGCACCAAGTTCAACTGCGGGAGATAAGCTACTATGAAAGTATGCTCAAAAGAATGAAATAAAGAAAAAGACTTCTGAAACAATAAATAAGATTATTCCTCAGCGGAGACCTAAAGTAACAACGTAAGTGTGTAATCCTTGAAATGTACCTTCTCGAGTTACATCTCGTCATCATTGAATTATGGTCAGAGTTGTAATAGTAAGACCTAGAAAAAGGAGATTAGTATTATATTGATGAAATCATTGAACGAGTCCTCTTAGGGTTACTATTGCTCCAATAGCACCTGTTAAAGGTCAAGGGCTTTGATCAACTAAATGATAAGGATGATTACTATGTGTGGACATTAATTAACTTCACTAGAATAAAGAGTTCTAAGAACTGCAAAGACATAAGATTGAATGATAGCAACAGCAGATTCTAAAACTAAAAGAGCAATTTGTCCAATAATTAGAAAGCTTAGAATAGTTAAAGATAAACTAGGTCCTGTATTTCCTAAAAGAGTTATTAATAAATGACCAGCAATTATATTTGCTGCTAATCGTACTGCTAAAGTTCCTGGACGAATAATATTTCTAATAGTTTCAATACATACTATAAAAGGTATTAAAACAGGAGGAGTTCCTTGAGGAACAAGATGAGCAAATATATGTTGGGTATGATTGATTCATCCATAAATTATGAAACTAAGTCAAAGAGGAAGGGCTAATGCTAAAGTAAAAGTTAAATGACTTGAACTTGTAAAAATGTAAGGGAATAGACCTAAAAAATTATTGAATAAAATTAATGAAAATAAGGAAATGAAAATGAAAGTTCTACCAGGATGTCCTGTAGGTCCTAATAAAGTTCTGAATTCCTTATGTAAAGTTGATGTTACCTTACTTCAAATTATTGAATACCGAGAAGGTATTAATCAAAATGCAGTTGGTAATAGTAAGATTCCTAAGAAAGTTCTTAATCAGTTTAAAGATAAGTTTATAATACTACTTGAAGGATCAAAAACAGAAAATAAATTAGTTATCACTTTCAGTTAAAGGAATTTGTTTTAAAAGCTCCAGCTGCTCTTGTTGGGGCATTGGGAGTATAAAGAAAGTAATTAACAAGATTAAATAAAATTAAAGTTAAAGAAAATACAATGAATAAAGTTAATCATCTTAATGGAGCTATTTGAGGGATCAAAAGATACTGGATTAAACCAATAATTTCAGCATGACATACTAATGTTAATTTAACTAATCTTTTCACTAGAAGTAGTTACTAAACTACTATGAGTGGTTTAAGAGACCACTACTTGTTTTTCAGACATCTAGTGAAGCTTCACTTATAGTTGAAACTCAAGAAATAAAAGTATTAGTTGGAACACTTTCAATTACGATAGGTATAAAGCTATGATTTGCTCCACAAATTTCGGAACATTGTCCATAAAATAAACCAGGACGATTTATTAAAAAGCTTGTTTGATTTAATCGTCCGGGGGTTGCGTCTACCTTAACTCCAAGTGAAGGAACTGCTCATGAGTGTAAAACATCAGCTGCAGTAATTAAAACACGAATTTGAGTATTTATTGGCAAAACAGCGCGATTATCAACTTCTAGTAAACGAAAATTACCTTCTTCTAATTCATGTGTAGGAATTATATAAGAATCAAATTCAACTTGAAGAAAATCTGAATATTCATAACTTCAGTATCATTGATGCCCAATAGTCTTCAAAGTAATAGAAGGGTCTCTAACTTCATCTAAAAGATAAAGTAAACGAAGAGAGGGGAGAGCAATAAAAATTAAAGTAATTGCTGGTAAAATTGTTCAAATAATTTCAATTGTTTGTCCTTCAAGAAGGTATCGATTTGTGTAAGTGTTAAAAAATAATGTGAGTATTAAATAACCAACTAAAACAGTGATTATAACTAAAATTAAAAGAGTATGATCATGAAAGAAGGTTAATTGTTCTATTAAAGGGGAAGTTCTATCTTGGAATCCTAAACTAGCTCATGTTGCCATTTATATTCTAATGAGAGGATACACCTCTATGTATGGAGCTTAAATCCATTGCACTTATCTGCCACATTAGAAATTTAATAAAGTAGGAAGTTCAGAATAACTATGTTCAGCAGGTGGAAGACTATGGAATCATTCAATTGAAGTATTTATTTGTAAGGGGAAAGTTACATGACGTTGACTAATTATACTTTCTCAAATAATAAATATTAATATTAATACCCCTACTAAAGAAATAGTTGATCCTACAGTAGAAACAACATTTCAGGCTGCGTAAGCATCAGGATAATCAGAATAACGTCGGGGTATTCCACTTAGACCAAGAAAATGCTGAGGAAAGAAAGTTAAATTAACTCCAATAAATATAACAGCAAAATGAATTTTAAGTCATTGAGGGTTTAGAGATAAACCTGTAAATAAAGGGTATCAATGAACAACTCCTCCTATAATAGCAAAGACTGCTCCTATTGATAAAACATAATGAAAATGTGCAACAACATAATAAGTATCATGAAGTACAATATCGATTGAAGAATTAGCTAAAACAACTCCTGTTAATCCACCAATAGTAAATAAAAATACAAAACCTAAAGCTCATAACAAGGAAGGACTATAATTAAGTTGAGTACCATGAAGAGTTGCAAGTCAACTGAAAATCTTAATTCCTGTAGGTACGGCAATAATTATAGTAGCTGCTGTAAAGTAAGCTCGAGTGTCTACGTCTATTCCAACAGTAAACATATGATGAGCTCAAACAACGAATCCAAGTAAACCAATTGCTAATATAGCATAGATTATACCAAGAGACCCGAAAGCTTCCTTCTTTCCACTTTCTTGACTAATAATATGTGAAATTATACCAAAACCAGGTAAAATCAAAATATAAACTTCTGGGTGTCCAAAAAATCAAAATAAATGTTGATAAAGAATAGGATCTCCTCCACCAGCAGGATCAAAAAATGAAGTGTTTAAATTACGGTCTGTAAGCAATATTGTAATAGCTCCAGCTAGTACGGGCAAGGATAAAAGTAAAAGGATTGCAGTAATAACTACTGATCAAACAAAGAGAGGAATTCGGTCTATAGTCATTCCACTTGAACGTATATTAATAGTTGTAGTAATGAAATTTACTGCTCCTAAGATAGAGGAAACTCCTGCTAGATGAAGAGAGAAAATTGCTAAATCAACAGATGCTCCAGCATGAGCAATACCTGCAGAAAGCGGGGGATAAACCGTTCAACCAGTTCCAGCTCCACTTTCAACTATACTACTAGCAAGTAAAAGAGTTAGAGCAGGTGGGAGGAGTCAAAAACTTATATTATTTATTCGAGGAAAAGCCATATCGGGTGCACCTAACATTAAAGGAACTAATCAATTACCAAATCCTCCAATTATAATAGGTATTACTATAAAGAAAATTATTACAAAAGCGTGGGCAGTTACGATTACATTATAAATTTGATCATCTCCAATTAAAGATCCCGGTTGACCAAGTTCAGCACGAATTAATAAACTTAAAGAAGTTCCAACTATTCCGGCCCAAGCACCGAAAATAAAATATAAAGTTCCAATATCCTTATGGTTTGTTGAGAATAATCATTGTCGCGGTAGAATGGCTGAGTTTAGGTAATAGACTGTAAATCTATTTAGGAGGGTTAACCCCTCTTCTACCAGGCCTTGTAGTCTAATTAAGATACTAGACTGCAATTCTAGAGATGTATTATATACTAAGGCTTAAAAGAGTAAACTTTTATTTATAGCTTTGAAGGCTATTTGTTTAATTAACATAAAGCCTTATAAGATAGAAAAGATAATTGCACATAGTAATAATCCACCAATTGAAATACTTGAAAGAATATAATTGATAATTGTAGAAGAAGGTGTAAAAGCTTGATAAAAATTTCATTTGATTTCTGAATGTGTTAATATAAAAGCTGAATAACCAATTCGAATATAGAAATATAACGTAATTAAAGTTATTAAGACTATTACTCTAATTACAAATGTTATTCCGTTGTTTACTATACCTTGAATAATTAATCATTTAGGTAGAAATCCAAGAAAAGGAGGTAAACCACCTAAGGAAAGAAGGTTACAAAATAATCCTAATTTAATAATTTTGTTATTAGAAGAACAACAAAAAACTTGATTAATATGAGACAGTTGATACATATTAAATAAAATAACTACAGAAGTTCTAAGAAAAATATAAAATCCGAAATAAGTTATTCAATAAGTTTCTCCTAAAAGTATTGCTCTTAATATTCAGCCTAAATGGTTAATTGAAGAATAAGCTATAATTTTACGCAAGGAAGTTTGATTAAATCCACCTAAAGACCCAATTAAAACCGAAGAAAGAATAATTGTAATTGAGAATAAATTGAAAGAAAAAGTGTAAGAAATTAATATTAAAGGTGCAATTTTTTGTCAAGTTATTAAGATTAATCCATTTATTCAACTAAGCCCTTCCATAACTCCAGGGAATCAAAAATGGAAAGGAGCAGCTCCTATTTTCAATAAAAGAGTTGATCTAATTATAATATCAAAATTTCTTAAAGAGGAACTAAATGCAAAAGAAAAATTTGATGATAAGCCTAGAAAAATAACTGAGACTAAAAGAATTGCGGAGGCTAAAGCTTGAGTTAAAAAATATTTTAATGCAGATTCTGTTGAAAATTGATTTCTACTATTTGATATGAGAGGAATAAAAGAGAGTAAATTGATTTCTAAACCAAGTCATGCTCCTAATCAAGATGTAGAGGAAACAGCAATTAGGGAACCGAGTATTAAAGTTAAGAAAAAGAGCAAGCGAGTTGGATTGTTAAGCACTAGAAAGAGGAGAGAATCTCCATAAATGGGGTATGAACCCACGAGCTTAGTTTAGCTTACCTTTCTATACATTAGTGTACGAAGCACAAAAGTTTTTGATACTTTAAGAAATAGTTTAATTCTATTGTGTATAATTGCTCTTTTTCTATTTTTTTTAGCCTGCTAAAATAGAAAAAGAGCAAGCGAGTTGGATTGTTAAGCACTAGAAAGAGGAGAGAATCTCCATAAATGGGGTATGAACCCACGAGCTTAGTTTAGCTTACCTTTCTATACATTAGTGTACGAAGCACAAAAGTTTTTGATACTTTAAGAAATAGTTTAATTCTATTGTGTATAATTGCTCTTTTTCTATTTTTTTTAGCCTGCTAAAATAGAAAAAGAGCAAGCGAGTTGGATTGTTAAGCACTAGAAAGAGGAGAGAATCTCCATAAATGGGGTATGAACCCACGAGCTTAGTTTAGCTTACCTTTCTATACATTAGTGTACGAAGCACAAAAGTTTTTGATACTTTAAGAAATAGTTTAATTCTATTGTGTATAATTGCTCTTTTTCTATTTTTTTTAGCCTGCTAAAATAGAAAAAGAGCAAGCGAGTTGGATTGTTAAGCACTAGAAAGAGGAGAGAATCTCCATAAATGGGGTATGAACCCACGAGCTTAGTTTAGCTTACCTTTCTATACATTAGTGTACGAAGCACAAAAGTTTTTGATACTTTAAGAAACTTAGAAAATATTTTAACAAGGGTAGGAATAGCCTACTTAATTTATCCTATCAAGATAACCCTTTAGTCAGGCACCTTATTTTTAATTGATTTTTAATTATAACTAAATGACAAATGGTCTCGTAAAATGATTATTTTTAATTTTAAGTGAGATTTTAAATATTTATTATAGAATCGATAAATTTATTAGAATTATCTTAAGAATATTAATATATGCATAATAACAAGTTAGATAAAATTATCTAACTTAACGAAATCTAATTAAAAAAGAAAAGAATCGATAAATTTATTAGAATTATCTTAAGAATATTAATATATATAATATAATAACAAGTTAGATAAAATTATCTAACTTAACGAAATCTAATTAAAAAAGAAAAGAATCGATAAATTTATTAGAATTATCTTAAGAATATTAATATATATAATATAATAACAAGTTAGATAAAATTATCTAACTTAACGAAATCTAATTAAAAAAGAAAAGAATCGATAAATTTATTAGAATTATCTTAAGAATATTAATATATATTATTATTATATAAGGGTTTAATGGATTCTTAGATCTTTTAAGTTTTAAAAAAAAGATCTAAGAATCATGTCCTTTCCAATAGATATAATAACATTTTAAATATTTGATAGATCATGATGCTCCAAATGTGCAAAAAGGGAGCGTCCTCTTTTTACCCCCCCCCCTCCTCCCTGAGCCCATCTTTTTTTTTTTTCAATTACTTCGATGCTCCAAATGTGCAAAAAAGAGAGACCCCCAAATGTGCAAAAAGGGAGCGTCCTCTTTTTACCCCCCCCCCCTTCGATGCTCCAAATGTGCAAAAAGGGAGCGTCCTCTTTTTACCCCCCCCCCCTCCCTTCGATGCTTCAAATGTGCAAAAAAGAGAGACCCCCAAATGTGCAAAAAGGGAGCGTCCTCTTTTTACCCCCCCCCCTCCCTTCGATGCTCCAAATGTGCAAAAAGGGAGCGTCCTCTTTTTACCCCCCCCTCCCTTCGATGCTCCAAATGTGCAAAAAAGAGAGACCCCCAAATGTGCAAAAAGGGAGCGTCCTCTTTTTACCCCCCCCCTCCCTTCGATGCTCCAAATGTGCAAAAAGGGAGCGTCCTCTTTTTACCCCCCCCCTCCCTTCGATGCTCCAAATGTGCAAAAAAGAGAGACCCCCAAATGTGCAAAAAGGGAGCGTCCTCTTTTTACCCCCCCCCCCTTCGATGCTCCAAATGTGCAAAAAGGGAGCGTCCTCTTTTTACCCCCCCCCTCCCTTCGATGCTCCAAATGTGCAAAAAAGAGAGACCCCCAAATGTGCAAAAAGGGAGCGTCCTCTTTTTACCCCCCCCCCTCCCTTCGATGCTCCAAATGTGCAAAAAGGGAGCGTCCTCTTTTTACCCCCCCCCTCCCTTCGATGCTCCAAATGTGCAAAAAAGAGAGACCCCCAAATGTGCAAAAAGGGAGCGTCCTCTTTTTACCCCCCCCCCTCCCTTCGATGCTCCAAATGTGCAAAAAGGGAGCGTCCTCTTTTTACCCCCCCCCCTCCCTTCGATGCTCCAAATGTGCAAAAAAGAGAGACCCCCAAATGTGCAAAAAGGGAGCGTCCTCTTTTTACCCCCCCCCCCCCCTTCGATGCTCCAAATGTGCAAAAAGGGAGCGTCCTCTTTTTACCCCCCCCCTCCCTTCGATGCTCCAAATGTGCAAAAAAGAGAGACCCCCAAATGTGCAAAAAGGGAGCGTCCTCTTTTTACCCCCCCCCCCCCTCCCTTCGATGCTCCAAATGTGCAAAAAGGGAGCGTCCTCTTTTTACCCTCCCCCCTCCCTTCGATGCTCCAAATGTGCAAAAAAGAGAGACCCCCAAATGTGCAAAAAGGGAGCGTCCTCTTTTTACCCCCCCCCCTCCCTTCGATGCTCCAAATGTGCAAAAAAGAGACCCCCCCCCCTCAGGTGTTTTAATTATAACTAAATGACAAATGGTCTCGTAAAATGATTATTTTTAATTTTAAGTGAGATTTTAAATATTTATTATAGAATCGATAAATTTATTAGAATTATCTTAAGAATATTAATATATGCATAATAACAAGTTAGATAAAATTATCTAACTTAACGAAATCTAATTAAAAAAGAAAAGAATCGATAAATTTATTAGAATTATCTTAAGAATATTAATATATATAATATAATAACAAGTTAGATAAAATTATCTAACTTAACGAAATCTAATTAAAAAAGAAAAGAATCGATAAATTTATTAGAATTATCTTAAGAATATTAATATATATAATATAATAACAAGTTAGATAAAATTATCTAACTTAACGAAATCTAATTAAAAAAGAAAAGAATCGATAAATTTATTAGAATTATCTTAAGAATATTAATATATATTATTATTATATAAGGGTTTAATGGATTCTTAGATCTTTTAAGTTTTAAAAAAAAGATCTAAGAATCATGTCCTTTCCAATAGATATAATAACATTTTAAATATTTGATAGATCATGATGCTCCAAATGTGCAAAAAGGGAGCGTCCTCTTTTTACCCTCCCCCCTCCTCCCTGAGCCCATCTTTTTTTTTTTTCAATTACTTCGATGCTCCAAATGTGCAAAAAAGAGAGACCCCCAAATGTGCAAAAAGGGAGCGTCCTCTTTTTACCCCCCCCCCCTCCCTGAGCCCATCTTTTTTTTTTTCAATTACTTCGATGCTCCAAATGTGCAAAAAAGAGAGACCCCCAAATGTGCAAAAAGGGAGCGTCCTCTTTTTACCCCCCCCCCCTCCCTTCGATGCTTCAAATGTGCAAAAAAGAGAGACCCCCAAATGTGCAAAAAGGGAGCGTCCTCTTTTTACCCCCCCCCCCTCCCTTCGATGCTCCAAATGTGCAAAAAAGAGACCCCCAAATGTGCAAAAAGGGAGCGTCCTCTTTTTACCCCCCCCCTCCCTTCGATGCTCCAAATGTGCAAAAAAGAGAGACCCCCAAATGTGCAAAAAGGGAGCGTCCTCTTTTTACCCCCCCCCTCCCTTCGATGCTCCAAATGTGCAAAAAGGGAGCGTCCTCTTTTTACCCCCCCCCTCCCTTCGATGCTCCAAATGTGCAAAAAAGAGAGACCCCCAAATGTGCAAAAAGGGAGCGTCCTCTTTTTACCCCCCCCCCCTCCCTTCGATGCTCCAAATGTGCAAAAAGGGAGCGTCCTCTTTTTACCCTCCCCCCTCCTCCCTGAGCCCATCTTTTTTTTTTTTCAATTACTTCGATGCTCCAAATTTGCAATTTTGGTTATTTTAATTAAAAAAGAAAAGAATCGATAAATTTATTAGAATTATCTTAAGAATATTAATATATATAATATAATAACAAGTTAGATAAAATTATCTAACTTAACGAAATCTAATTAAAAAAGAAAAGAATCGATAAATTTATTAGAATTATCTTAAGAATATTAATATATATAATATAATAACAAGTTAGATAAAATTATCTAACTTAACGAAATCTAATTAAAAAAGAAAAGAATCGATAAATTTATTAGAATTATCTTAAGAATATTAATATATATAATATAATAACAAGTTAGATAAAATTATCTAACTTAACGAAATCTAATTAAAAAAGAAAAGAATCGATAAATTTATTAGAATTATCTTAAGAATATTAATATATATAATATAATAACAAGTTAGATAAAATTATCTAACTTAACGAAATCTAATTAAAAAAGAAAAGAATCGATAAATTTATTAGAATTATCTTAAGAATATTAATATATATAATATAATAACAAGTTAGATAAAATTATCTAACTTAACGAAATCTAATTAAAAAAGAAAAGAATCGATAAATTTATTAGAATTATCTTAAGAATATTAATATATATTATTATTATATAAGGGTTTAATGGATTCTTAGATCTTTTAAGTTTTAAAAAAAAGATCTAAGAATCATGTCCTTTCCAATAGATATAATACAAATTAGTAAGTTTTGAATTGTTACTTATTATAAATCATTAAAGATTTAAATTACAATTAACGATTTTTGTTCCATAAGTTTTAATTGATTTAATAAAAGTTTTATTCTAGCTAGGATGTTTTCTAAAAAATTGTTTCACATGTAAGGATTGCCGAGATAAAAAATAATATCTTAAAGATATTAATTTATTTTATTCGCAGTGTTTTATTTTAATTTTCAAAGGAATTTGGATTTAGTAATTGTTATAGTTCCGGCCAAATTCGTGCCAGCCGCCGCGGTTATACGAAGGGTGCAAGAAAACATTATTGGTATGTGGTTAATTTTTTCTAGGTAAAGGTTAAAGAAATTAATTTGTTAGGTGAAATTTTATATTATAAACAATCCTTTAGAAGAATTCAATGAAGCTATGAAAATTAGATGAAAAACTAGGATTAGATACCCTACTATTCTAAATGTTAACAAGTAAGCCAGAGTAGTAATAGATATGTACTTGAAACTCAAAGAATTTGGCGGTGTTTTAGTCCAATCAGAGGAACCTGTCCCTTAATCGATAATCCACGTTTTACTTTACTTAGTTTAGTAGTCAGCTTGTATACCGCCGTCATAAGAACGTTTCTAGAGAAGATATTCAAGATTTTATAATAAAAAATATGTCAGGTCAAGGTGCAGTTTATGATTAAGTGGTGGTGGGTTACATTGATATTAATCAAACGAATTTTGATTTGGAAAAATTGAATGAAGGTGGATTTGAGTGTAATAAAATGAAGAAAACTTTTATGATAAAGGTTCTAAAACATGCACACATCGCCCGTCGCTCTCGTTTATTAAGGCGAGATAAGTCGTAACATAGTAGATGTACCGGAAGGTGTATCTAGATTGTCAAAATAGAGCTTGAATAGTTAAGCATTTCATTTACACTGAAACGTTGTCGTGCAATTCGATATATTTTGATAATAAAATCTAGTTTAAATTGAGAGATGTTAAATTATAGTAGGTAAATCATTATTAAATTATATGTTTAAGTATAAGGTATTGAACAAATTAGTATAACGAAATAGAAAGTACTGTGAAGGAAAGATGAAATAAATGAAAAATAAATTTAAGAAAAGTAGATTTTATATCGTACCTTGTGTATCAGGGTTTATCAAATAATAAAGAAAATTCTTAGTTCCCGATTTGGAGAGGGCTAAAATGATAATTTAGTTAAAGTGACAAATTTATTAATAATATTATTTTAGTAATGAAACATTAATCGATCTTCAAGGTTTCTGGTTCCTTAAGAAATGAATTTAATTCAGATAATAAAAGGGAGAAGAGTTTATAAAAACTTATTTTCTTTATATTATTAATATTATGAGGGATAAGCTTTATATTATTTCTATAACAATTTTAATTTAAAGAAATTAGTAGGCTTGAAAGCAGCCATCTATTAAAGAACGTTATAGTTTATTTCTAATTGTTTAAATTTTCTTGATTGTTTAGTTTATTCATTAAGGTGTAATTTAGAACTTTAATAAGTTAGAAATAATGATAGAATTAATATAAATTTAAGTGTAAAAGTGTTACAAAAGTTAGGTCTTAATAAGGAACTCGGCAAATTAGCGCTCGCCTGTTTATCAAAAACATCGCCTTTTGTAAAGAATAGAAGGTCTAGCCTGCCCACTGAAAAATTAAAGGGCCGCGGTATTTTGACCGTGCAAAGGTAGCATAATCATTAGTCTTCTAATTAAAGGCTGGTATGAATGGTTGGACGAGGTGTTAACTGTCTCATTAAGATTAAATTAGAATTTAACTTTTCAGTCAAAAGGCTGAAATAAAATTGGAGGACGAGAAGACCCTATAGAGCTTGATATTTAAAAAGTTTAATCTTTTTAGATGAATTTTGATTTAACTATAAAAATATTTCGTTGGGGTGACGGGAAGATAAAATAAACTCTTTTTAAAAATTTACATTGATGTATGAATAATTGATCCATTAATAGTGATTATAAGACTAAGTTACCTTAGGGATAACAGCGTAATCTTTTTCAAGAGTTCTAATCGACAAAAAGGGTTGCGACCTCGATGTTGGATTAAGGGTTATTTTTGGGTGTAGAAGTTCAAAGTTTGGGTCTGTTCGACCCTTGAATCCTTACATGATCTGAGTTCAGACCGGCGTAAGCCAGGTCGGTTTCTATCCTCAATTAGTTAAAATATTTTAGTACGAAAGGACCGAATATTTAAGATAATCTTTAATTATTGAATACTATTACTACTTTGGCAGATAAGTGCAATGGATTTAGAATCCTTGAATGTAGATTTAGTTCTTCAGGTAGTAAATGTTTTATAAAGATATATTATTAGCTTTGGTTAGAAGAATTTTGTTAGTAGTTTGTGTATTAGTAGGAGTTGCATTTTTAACATTGTTGGAACGGAAGGTATTAGGTTATATTCAAATTCGAAAGGGTCCAAATAAGGTTGGAATTTGTGGGATTCCTCAACCATTTGCGGATGCAATTAAATTGTTTACAAAGGAGCAAACTTACCCTTCTTTATCAAATTATTTACCATATTATTTTTCTCCAATTTTTAGTTTATTTTTGGCTTTAATAGTTTGGTTGATTATACCTTATTACACAGGCTTTCATAACTTTAATTTGGGGTTATTATTTTTCTTATGTTGTACTAGTTTGGGAGTTTATACAGTTATAATTGCTGGGTGGGCTTCAAATTCTAATTATGCTTTATTAGGAGGACTACGTGCGGTTGCACAAACAATTTCATATGAAGTAAGTTTAGCTTTAATTTTATTATCTTTTGTCTTTTTAGTTGGGAGTTATAGATTATTAGATTTTTATTTATATCAAAATCAAATTTGATTTTTATTTATTACACTACCTTTAGGTTTAGCTTGATTTGCTTCATGTTTAGCGGAAACAAATCGAACTCCTTTCGATTTTGCTGAGGGAGAATCGGAATTAGTGTCTGGGTTTAATGTAGAATATAGAAGAGGAGGGTTTGCATTAATTTTTATAGCTGAATATGCTAGAATTTTATTCATGAGTATATTGTTTTGTGCTTTATTTTTGGGGTGTGATTTATTATCTTTTGGATTTTTTATTAAGTTAGTTTTCTTATCATTTATATTTATTTGAGTACGGGGAACTTTACCTCGATTTCGTTATGATAAGTTAATATATTTAGCTTGAAAGAGATTTCTTCCTTTATCTTTAAATTATTTAATTTTCTTTGCGGGGATGAAGATTTTAATGTTGGGAGTGTAACGAACAATTTAATAGTGTTGATAAGTTTGATTAATTTAAGTAAAAATTGATAGGAGAATCGAACTCCTTGAGTATGCTTTCAAAACATATGTTATCCTTATAACTAATCAATTAATTTAATAAGTTATCTCACGTCTTTAAAATTAGAGGATTTAATAAATAATAAAGAAAATATACAACAGTTAAAATTTGACCAAGTAAAATATAGGGATCTTCAACAGGGCGTGCTCCAATTCAAGTTAATAAGATAACAATGGATAGTAAAGATCAGAATATAATTTGATTGATAGGGTAAAATTCTAATCCTCGGAAATTTCTTTTGTTAGTGAAAGGTAAAATAAATAAAATGGCAATTGAAAGAACAAGAGCAATAACTCCTCCTAATTTGTTAGGAATTGAACGAAGAATAGCATAGGCAAAAAGAAAGTATCATTCAGGTTGAATGTGAACAGGAGTAACTAAAGGGTTAGCAGGAATAAAATTATCAGGATCTCCTAATAAATAAGGGTTTAAAAGAGTCAGAAGAGTGAGAATTATTAGAAGAACAACAAATCCAACAATATCCTTAAACGTAAAATAAGGATGAAAAGGAATTTTATCAACATCACTATTTACTCCTAGAGGATTGTTTGATCCTGTTTGATGTAAGAAAAGGAGATGAATTATTGTTGCAGCGGATACAATAAAAGGAAGAAGAAAATGGAATGTATAAAATCGGGTTAAAGTTGCATTATCAACAGCGAAGCCTCCTCATACTCATTGAACGAGGTCTGTTCCTAAGTAAGGAACTGCTGATAATAGGTTAGTAATTACTGTAGCACCTCAAAAAGATATTTGACCTCAAGGAAGAACATAACCTATAAAAGCTGTTCCTATTACTAAGAAAAGAATAATTACTCCTACTATTCAAGTATGTATAAATATGTAAGATCCATAATATATACCACGTCCAATATGTAAATAAATACAAATAAAAAAGAAGGAAGCACCGTTAGCATGAAGTGTTCGTAGAAGTCATCCATAGTTTACATCTCGACAAATATGAGCAACACTAGAAAAAGCAGTGTCAATATGAGCTGTATAGTGCATTGCGAGAAATAAACCAGTTGCAATCTGAACGATTAAACATAATCCTAATAAGGAACCAAAATTTCATCAAACAGAAATATTTGACGGGGCAGGAAGATCAACAAGAGCATTATTTGCAATTTTAAATAAAGGATGTTGTAAACGAAGGGGTTTGTGCATTAGTTCTTTGAACGTAAAGGACCTTCGAAAATATTGGTGATAGTAACAACAGCAATTAAGGTAAGAAAAAGGTAAACAACTAAAAGAAGTGTTAATAAGGAAGAGGGAGAGTGATAGAGTTTGATTAGTAATTCAGGAGTGGTAGAGTCGGTAGTTAAAGTTGAATTGAAAAGATTTAACTGTTCTGTAACTGTCGAGGTTGTTCAAAGTAGAGGATCATTTAAGGTACTACATACAAATACAATACTTATAAAAAGTGAGCCAAAAATCAAGGCTTGCGAAGAAATAGAAAACATTTCATTAGAAGCGAGGCTTGTAACATAGATAAAAAGAACTAATATACCTCCGAGAAAAACAAGAAAAAGGATATAAGAAAATCAAAATGTTGAGGTCATTATACCAGTTAAAAGAGCAATAATTAAAGTTTGAAACAATAATGTCAACCCCATGGCTAAAGGGTGATTTATTCGTGTAAATGTGAAACCAATTGCTAGTCTTGTAAATATTAAAATGAATTGTGTCAAAACAGAGGATAGTTTATGAAAATATTAGTTTTGGGGACTAAAGATAGGGCAATAGCTTTGCCTCTGAAAGTTTTAAGAGGCGGACCTCATTATTGATTTACAAGACCAATGTTTTATTTAAACTATTAAAACTAATGTTAAAATTGCTTTGATTTGGTGTTCTAATATTATTGATTTTATCAGGGGTGTGAGTTTTTATTTCAAAACGTAAGCACCTTTTGGCGACGTTATTAAGTCTTGAATTTATTGTATTGAGACTTTATTTACTATTATTTAGATATTTAATTAATATTGAATGTGAATTGTATTTTACAATAGTGTTTTTGACATTTGCAGTTTGTGAAGGAGCTTTGGGTCTTTCGGTGTTAGTTTCAATAATTCGTACTCATGGGAATGACTATTTTCAATCATTTAGAGTTTTACAATGTTAAAGTTAATATTTAGTTTAATTGGTGTGATTCCATTAATTTTATTAAAAAGAGGGTGACATATGGTTCATGTAAGTTTTTATATAATAACTTTTTTATTTATGGTAATTGGAGGTTTACCTTATCTATTTTTTCAAACAGGGTATTTCTTAGGGTGTGATGTGATTTCATTTGGATTAATTTTGTTAAGTTTTTGGATTTGTGCTTTAATAATTATAGCAAGCCAATCAGTAGTAAAGGTTAATTATTATAGTTCCTTATTTTTATTTATAATTTTATTTTTAATATTAATACTTTATTGTACTTTTAGAAGTATAAATTTGTTTTTATTTTATTTATTTTTTGAAGGTTCATTAATTCCTACTTTATTTTTAATTCTTGGTTGAGGGTATCAGCCTGAACGAGTTCAAGCAGGAATATATTTATTATTTTATACATTATTGGCTTCTTTACCTTTATTGGTTGCAATTTTTTATATTTACAAGGAAATTGGAAGATTATTTATTCCTTTTATAATAAAGGATTTTATGTTTGAGGGGTATTCGTTGTTTTATTTGGCTATAATTTTTGCTTTTTTAGTTAAAATACCTATATTTCTTGTTCATTTATGATTACCGAAAGCTCATGTGGAAGCACCAGTTAGAGGTTCTATAATTTTGGCCGGGGTGTTATTAAAATTAGGAGGTTATGGTCTTTTACGAGTATTTAATCTTTTAAGAAGTTTAGGAGTTAAATATAATTTTGTTTGGGTTGGAATTAGATTAGTTGGAGGATGTTTAGTTAGTTTTATTTGTTTACGTCAAACAGATTTAAAGGCGTTAGTAGCATATTCTTCTGTTGCTCATATAGGAATAGTGTTAGGAGGATTAATAACTTTGAATTATTGAGGTATTTGTGGAGCATTTACATTGATGATTGCTCATGGGTTGTGTTCTTCTGGATTATTCTGTTTAACAAATATTTCATATGAACGACTTGGGAGCCGAAGTTTAATTATTAATAAGGGGCTGATAAATTTTATACCCAGTATAGCTTTATGGTGATTTTTATTAAGTTCAGCAAATATAGCTGCACCTCCTACATTAAATTTGTTAGGAGAAATTAGTTTATTAAATAGTCTAATTGGGTGGTCTTGAGTTTCGATAATTATGTTAGCTCTACTTTCTTTCTTTAGAGCTGCTTATACTTTATATTTATATTCATATAGTCAACATGGTAAGGGATTTTCTGGAATTTATGCTTGTGCAAGTGGGTATACTCGAGAATATTTATTATTATTTTTGCACTGAGTGCCTCTTAATTTATTAATTTTAAAGAGTGAACCAACTTTATTGTGATTATAACTTAAATAGTTTAATAAAAATTTTGATTTGTGGTGTCAAGGATGTGGGTTACCACTTTAGGTCTATGTTGTGAAATCTGTCGATTTGTTTTGTTAGTTTTGTGTTTTTAATTATAACAAGTTTAAGTTTATTTTTTACAGGAGTTTATTTTTTATTACAAGATTTTGTTTTATTTATTGAATGGGAAGTTGTGAGTCTTCAATCTACAAGAATTGTAATAACATTTTTATTTGATTGAATATCATTAATTTTTATAAGATTTGTATTATTGATTTCTTCTTTAGTAATTTATTATAGTGAAGAGTATATAAGTGGTGACTATAATATTAATCGTTTTATTTTATTGGTTTTGATATTTGTAATATCAATAATGTTATTGATTATTAGTCCTAATTTAATCAGCATTCTTTTGGGATGAGATGGATTGGGGTTAGTTTCTTATTGTCTAGTAATTTATTATCAAAACGTTAAGTCTTATAATGCTGGGATGATCACTGCTTTGTCTAATCGGATTGGGGATGTTGCTTTATTATTAGCAATTGCTTGAATGTTAAACTTTGGGAGTTTTAATTATATTTTTTATTTAGAAGCAATGAAAAATACTTGGGAATTGACTTTAGTGGGGATTTTGGTTGTTTTGGCAGCAATAACAAAGAGAGCTCAAATTCCATTTTCTGCTTGGTTACCGGCTGCAATAGCAGCACCAACTCCAGTTTCAGCTCTTGTTCATTCATCTACTTTAGTAACGGCAGGAGTTTATTTATTAATTCGATTTAGACCTTTGATTGAAGGTAGAGCAGTATGTTCCTTTCTTTTATTAATTTCGGGTCTTACAATATTTATAGCAGGATTAGGAGCGAATTTTGAATTTGATTTGAAGAAAATTATTGCTTTATCAACATTAAGACAATTGGGTTTAATAATAAGAATTTTATCTTTAGGATTTTATAAGTTGGCTTATTTTCATTTGTTAACACATGCTTTATTTAAGGCATTATTATTTATATGCGCAGGTGTAGTAATTCACAATATAAAGGATTCTCAGGATATTCGAAACATAGGTGGGTTAGTAAGTCAAATACCTTATACTGCTTCATGTTTAAATGTTGCAAATTTAGCTTTATGTGGGACTCCTTTTTTGGCGGGATTTTATTCAAAGGATTTAATTTTGGAAATGGCAAGATTGTCAATGTTAAATATAGTTGCTTTCTTTTTATTTTTCTTTTCTACAGGATTAACCATATGTTATTCTTTACGTTTAGTTTATTATACAATAAGAGGAGAATTTCATCCTTCTGTTTGTCATCCTTTGAATGATGAAGGGCATGTAATGTTACGAGGAATAACAGGGTTATTAATCTTATCTGTTGTAGGGGGTAGAATGATAAGTTGAATTTTATTTCCAACACCTGTTATGGTATGTTTACCTTTAATTTTAAAAACACTCGCGTTGAGTGTGAGAGTATTAGGAGGATGATTAGGGTATGAGATTGCAAAACTTGGGATTGGTGCGGAATTAAAAAGACTTAATCAATATTCATCTGTTGTTTTTATAGGGTCTATATGATTTATACCTTTTCTCTCAACTTTTGGAGTAAGAAAAATTCCATTGGCTTTGGGAACAATAATTGTGAAGAGAATAGACCAAGGATGAAGTGAAAAACTAGGAGGTCAAGGAGTTTACAGTGTTTTACAAAACTCTTCTGTAGTAAACCAATGGTTTCAAGATAATGATTTGAAGGTTTATTTAACTAGTTTTATTTTATGAATTATAATTTTAATGGCATTTTTGTTTATTT